>ML818407.1:102902-141230 GCA_009831015.1 Picea engelmannii | reverse complement strand
GACCTAGTTGTTAGACGTAAAGCAAGATGTGACTGACACTGAGCTACCAGCTTAACCGCTGTGACATTGAGCTAGTGTAGTACTGTGATGTGACAACATAGTGCTGTAATGAGGTATCATTTTTTACTGATACATGTTTGATGAAGATGATGATAGCATTCTTTTGAGAATGATGATGTTGCTGATGAAGAAAACTTCCGATGACTCGTAAATGTGCTAGAAAATTGTTCAAGATTATATTGACGATACTGTCCTCCAGATGCCACCGATGATGCAGACCTCTCTCGCCTGATGCTGATGAAGAATACCCTTCTTGTTAAGGGGGAGTGTTGAAATAATGTAACTGCGAAGAGCATTCTTATTATTATTTTGTTATTGGATTAAATCCCCATTGTGGATTAATCATGTCATTATTATTATTGGATTAAATCCCCATTGAGGATTAATCATATCATTATTATTATTATTGTTATTGGATTAATCCCCATTAAGGATTAATCATGTCAGTAATTGTATAAGGACCAAATCCCCTTTTGTGGATTGGTCATCGGACAATTACAAAGTGTAGAATAAGAAGTCGGCCCCAACAATTATAATGGAAGGGGCAAAATTAATTAAAGGTGGGTTTACCCACCCAGTGTGAGAGGTCGGCCCTGTCAGATGGTGACTCTTCACATGTGCCAGATTGATATAAATAAGAGGCTAGCGCCTCACTTCTAAGACACACTTCACTTTCTCATTCTCTTATGAGGCAAGCTGCAATTAAAATTGTGAGAAAGGAGAAGAAGGGTGGCGCATCTCTTGAGGAGGACTTTTCTGTATTGGTTTGATTTAGCTCTTGAACATTGTATAAGCTATTTATGATAAAGAAGTTTTGCTGGGTTTTATTCCCCTAGAGGGTTTCCCAGGATAAATGTTGTGTCTCTTGTGGATGTGTATTTCTCAGTGATCTTGTTCTTATGATGCTCTTATCTATTGAAATGCAAAGAACTATAATAATGGCATAAACATTAACAGTTTTAGATGAAAATCATGTGCATGAACAACTAGAAGCAGCAGTTACTGCTGTTCCTGAAATGGATATTTTTAACAATTATATTCTTGATGAAATTACTGTTTTAGAGGTTGATCATAGGTATGAAGGGCAACCTATTTTTGATGAATATTCTAGTGATGATGAGAAACAAGCTTATCCTATATTTGATGACTATGAAGATAGGGAGTATGATGCATAGGTTGGCCTTGTCATAGAAGACATAACCCAAATATTTGACGAGGAGCAGCCCTTAGTTGAGGCACATGAAGAGATATTTTATACATATCCATAAGTAAATCAACAATCACAGTTGATCAGCAGCCACCTACGTTAATCCTTCTTCCACTTGTACCCACAGTTTACAGTGAGCAACTTGAAGTGGAAAAAGAAATATGCTATCAGTGCCATGTGTTTTGTCACCATTTTTATGACCCTGTAGGGGTGTATATGGAGTTGTATTTCTCAAATGTTTTGGAACCTGTAAACTTTATTGTGTCAGCAACAGTCAGAGGAGATATAGGAAATGTTTTCAAACCATTTTCATATTCCTCTTGCTTGTTGTCAATCATTGGCATTATAAAGAATCATGTCAGCAAGTTGCTTGAATGACTTTGGTGGAAGTTTGCTTTCACCTAACCCATTGTAAAAGTCAGTTATCTTAGGTTTTGTACATAAATAAGCTCCATAAAGAGTAGGTGTGTTTGATTTCTGTATGAAAGTAGAGTATATAAGTTGTCAGTATGTTGTCTTCATCACGATGCAACAGAGCATGACTCCACAAGCCCAAAGGATAAGGTACTGAAACTACAAGAGTTCTTAGAGCCTCACAGGAAGGACTCTATCCCCCATGGAGCCTATGTTAGCACAAGATTGGTTAAGGTGCCAAGTGTCAAGAACAAGCATTGAAAACACTCTCACAAGGTTCCAAGAATCAAAAGAACCCATGGATTTATGCTACCGAATTGCACACAGACACACAGGCGGGTGCTACCTAAATTCTGGCAGAAAACAAATTGTGCAGAGTTATTTTACCAGTTTTGAGTCACTAACTTGAAACTTGGATTATGAACAATTAAGAAGGTATTTTTGAAAACTGGAGGAATTTTTTGTTCATAATATTCAAAATAACAAAAACCTCTCTCAGTTTTTCAAAATGTGGTATGGTTTGTGAGACATTATACATAGAAATGGTGCTACCAATTGTTTTACAACGACGCTACCTAATTTCCTGTAGCGGTCACAGTTTTGATATTCGCCTTGTTGGGAGGTTTCCACCTGTCAAGGAGGATTCAAATGGACTCTCAAGGATAAGTTAGATGTTAAGGGACACCTTCACCTAAGATTTAGCTCCATCAAAGGCCTCATGCATGAGGTGGAAACAATTTATTAATAACTTCCAAAAAATTCCTGAAAAATTAGCAGTTTGTTGGATTTTTGTCTCTTTGATTGTTGCCACCTATCTCCAAATCTTAGAATCCAATGGAGGAGATGGGATTCAACCTCCTAATGTTATCTGGATGCTATTTTCTATTTAAGGAAAGAGATCTCTTGAGGAGAGGGGGTTGGATTCATGATCCAAGAGAGGAGAGAGCTAGGGGAACAATTTATTTGCTCAATTGTAAGCCCGAGGGCCTATTGTAATTAGCATTTCTGCCATTAGAGATTCATGAGAGTTTATTATCAGACTTTGTGTTCTTTTTTATCATTTTTATCTTTTCATATTGTTTGAGTAATATTTACAGATTTTGAATATCAAAAGTTGCCTTTGGTTAATGAATTCATGAGTTGCAAAGGATTTGTGGTAATTGCTTGTTAATCACAGATTATTGTTCAAGCACCCTTTAATTACAGAAATGATCTTTGTTATGTGGATATTCTTGTCTTTGTTTACCTTTTATTCTTCTATCCATCTTTGCATAAGCCTTTTGTCTGGTAGGTAGCTTGATTGCTTTTGATCTGTAGGATGTTATGACTCTATGCCCAATGGAATGTATTTGCAGCAGTCTGATGCCCTCCTTTTTACTCTTCTCTTGTTGATCCATCTATTCAAACTATTTTAATCCATTAATATTTCTATGTTACCAAGCTTACTCTCATTTGCAATCTGGGAATGACTCTTGGAGTGATAACATAATTGGCGTCATTGTCAGGGACGAATTTGAGCAGATTGAAAAACTCCCTGGGAAGAACGACATTGCACAACTCCATCTTTAGATGGTGACTGAAGTTGGACACCTTCAACACTGCACATTCACCATGGTGACTCCATTGTTCAGAATCTGTTGGTGACTCCACTGGAATGAGACCAATTAAATGGCTATGAAGGCTATCTTGGCCAGCAGGTTTGCCCCACTCAATTTCTCAGCCATATATGATTATCCACATCCTGTGCCTCTTATTGATGAATGGCAAGATCTGCTGCCTAGATTTTAAGAAGGTAAGGATGACAACCCTGTTGAGCATGTTCATGAATTTCATGCTTTGATGTGACAACTTGACATCCATCATGAAGGTATATTGAGCTTGACATGCTTTGATGAAGAATCATCTCTTACTTATACTAAACTTGACCAATCAACACAGGCATCTACTGGCTCAATAGGGTCGACCTCTCTAAGTCAAATATATTATTATTATTATTATTATTATAATTAATATTAATATTAATTATCTTTTACATTTGATATTAAATATATTAAGGTGGGGCCGAATTGTACCCTTTACATAACAATTAGGGTTACAGGTAGGTGTGACTCTTGAATAATATATAACAAAGGACCTGATACACCCACTAGTGCTCATCCACTAGGGGCACATCCAGAGGGATGTCACAACTCTCATTCACTGCATTACACATAAGAACCAGGTCTTCACACATCCACTCTATAGATCTTCTTTCCCATTGCCATCGACAGGAGAATCATTTGGAGTCTTCTCGTCAACTCTGTTGCTCATAGGAGGCTATCACATCATCTTCATTTTTGTTCACATGATGATGTGCCCAACACTTTTGGGATTTCACACGTTCACCTTGTGCTCAGCCACATACACGTTCTAACTCAACAGATCGCTCTTCCACCGGATAATCATTTGGAGTTCTTCTCTGTAGCAACATTTCTGTTACCATACTTCACGGAAATATAACACTCACTCTCAGATTATAAAACAACATGCATTTAAGCAATGAAACACATTTAGAGATCAGAGTAAGTCTTAAAAATTACTGCTATCATAATTTTAAACATGGCATTAGCATTAATTCATATGCACAACAAAATACATGATAATTATAAATACACAGACATGCAGAAACATAAATTAAAACATCATTTGGTACTTATATTGGAAACAATAGTAGTTCCACCAACCAGGTGCAGGCCTTCCACGAACCTCCCAGCCTTAGACCACACTGCTCATCAGCTCAGAAGTGGGTCACCCCCGAGCTGGGACTAAGCTCCATCCCAAGGCAAGGAATCCTAGGCCAGGCTGAGGTTATAGGGAAAACACCCAGTCACAAGGAAGGAATTCTCTCCCAGGAACCACTCATTCTCACTGCCCACAGACTCTCCTTCCCCACATGCTTGCTCCACCCCAGGAGTATACACATTCTCTATCACCTAGACAGTCCTATGGCTGCTAACCTCCCTTGCCTTGGGTTTCAGCAACAGGCCGGACCGGAAGTCTCCGAGCTCTGTGGAAGCTACAAGGTTCCTTCCAGGAGTTCTCTCCTTCCTCTGCGCACTCTCTCACCTAGAGAGAATTGCTCACAGGCCAACAACCTGTTCTTCCAACCTCAATCACCTCTCTCACCTTGAGAGAGCGTTGTACAACTGACCAACAAGCCCCACGTAGTCCAGCACTGCGTGGCCACAACAACAAACGGGAAAAAATAGACACGGCTTTCCAACAGGTTCAACAATGGCAGATGGTCTCACATATATGGCTTCGGACAAGAATCCACGCATAGGCTCGATGCTTAGACAGAGGATGCTTTGGCTTTTCAGAAATTAACACCAGTTATTCTGAATCAACACACAGGCGTTTTTCTGTTCAGAGGGCATATAGGGTATTCTTGCAGAGGTCGGACCGATCATACTATTCAAAAGATCCAATCGAATGGAGGAGAACCCCCATCACGAATCATCTCAGCCCCTTTATTTGCATGGGCCAGGATTGACATTT
This sequence comes from Picea engelmannii, assembly GCA_009831015.1. NCBI lineage: Eukaryota > Viridiplantae > Streptophyta > Pinopsida > Pinales > Pinaceae > Picea > Picea engelmannii. The sequence goes on along the minus strand of ML818407.1, from coordinate 136,012 downwards.
GTCACCCATGCAACTGCATGCGTTCTTTCCATTTGAAAGTTGTTTGTCCTTCCAAAAGAACTTAGGATAAGACATATTATTCACATGGCTTTTGGAATAATATTAAATTATTATTCCCAAGGCTTAAGCCCCCTAGGCTTAACACATAGCCCCTTTTCCCACCTTCCAGCCCCTAATCTCTTGCCCTCTCTATGGATGCTTAGTCCCCCATCACTCATTCATCGTGTCGTCCTGCACATGACAGTGTATATTTTATTAATGTGCTACATACATACATGTACAAAATCAAGCCCTTGGCCTACAACCCTTAGGCTCTCTAGCCTAACAATCACATAAGCCCATCGACTTATACAAACTTGGCTCACTAACCTATAACACATATTTACAATTCATTTCATAAACCACATTTACAAAGGGCTCGGCCTTGGGGACACTACATTCTCACTCTCTGAATGGAGGAGGTCATCTCTACATCCCTGACTCTGTCTCAGGTAGGAACCACGTACCCTTCTTAGGGGATTTCTCTCAGGTTTGTAAGCTGGGAGAAAGACTCACATAGATGCTATGTTCTACATCTCACAGGTTTTTACGCTGGAGGATGTCTCCCATAGCTACATTCATCAACACTCCCTCTTAGCTAGGGAAGCATTCTCCATCAGGCTAATTTTCTCACGGAAATACTCGAACTTTGTCTTGGCAAGTGGTTTAGTGAAGATATCTGCAATTTGTTCATGAGTAGAAAGATATTGTACATGAACTGCCTTCCTCTGCACCATGTCTCTGATATAGTGGTACTTGATTTCAATATGTTTTGATTTGTCATGAAATACTAGGTTCTCAGAGAGATTTACACAACTCTGGTTGTCACAATGAATAATCATTGGATCCATCTCATGATCGAACAAGTCTGTCAAAAGTTTGTGAAGCCATACAACTTCACGAACTGCCACACTCAGTGCAATGTATTCTTCCTCTGCTGTACTTAAATCCAGAGAGATTTGTTTTCTGCTGCACCAAGAAACCATGGCTAATCCTAGGGTGAAGCAGCTACCTAAGGTGCTATTTATGTCTAATGCACTTCCTGCCCAATCTACATTGACATATCCTTCCAAACTTAGGTCCACATTTGTTGCATATCTTAGGCCATAACCAATTGTGCCTTGTAAGTATCTCAATACTTGTTTTGCAACTATCCAATGTGTCTGTTTTTTTTGGCTCATAAACTGGCTAAGCACATTTATTGCATAACAAATTTTTGGTCTGGTGTTAACTGGATACATCAAAGATCCAATAAGTTGTCGATAGAAATGTGGATCTGTCTCCTGAATCAGTGTCATTCATCTTCTTTAAGTCCATCACCATTGGAGTAGGCATAGATTTACAATCTTCCATTTTGAATATTTTGAGTATCTCCAAAGTATATTTTCCTTGACTTAGGAAAATCTCATCTGATCTTTGCCATACTTTGCGTCCTAAGAAATAATGCATTTGTCCCAAATCATTCATTTCAAATTTGGCAGTTAATGCCTATTTGCATTCAACAATGAGTCTCTCTAAACTGGTGATGAAAAGATCATCCACATATAGAACTAGAATCAAACACTCATTGCCATCAAGGTGATAATATAGGTTTGGGTCGGTTATGCTTTTGTTGAAACCCAAACACATCAGGAAACCATCCATTTTCTCGTACCAAGCATGTGGTGCTTGTTTTAGACCGTACAGGGCTTTCTTCTATCTGCATACATGAGATTTTTTGTTGTGTATAACGAAACCTTTTCACTGTTCAATATAGACTTCTTCCTTAATTTCACCATTGAGAAAAACAATCTTTACATCCATTTGATTTAGCTTCCAACCCATGGAAGCAACTAGTGCAATGATAGATCAAATGAAGGTATATCTGGCTATTGGTGCAAATGTCTCATCATAATCGACTCCCTCTATTTGTGAGAACCCTATGGCCATACATATTGCTTTATATTTTTCAATGCTTTCATCAACAACATGTTTTATTTTGTAAATTCATTTGGAAGTCACTACAGACTTTCCCTCTAGTCTTGGGAAAACATCCCATACATCATTCTTTAGTATCGATTGGTATGCTTCAGTCATGGCATCTTGCCATAATTGCTCACCCGAGGCTTCTCCATGACAAGTAGGCTCTGAATCAATAATGTGAGTCAAGGATGAAAGGTAGCTTGAGAATATCTTAGGCCTCTTGCTTTCTCTGGTTGCTCCTTGCGGGGCTTTATGCCCTTATGCTTCTTATAAAGTTTGTCGAGCCCAGGGAGGTATTTTATGTCCAACTATGATGTCTCTGGGTATATTACTTGGGGTTGTTAATATTATGGTAGATGCGGGAGGTATTTACCTCCACGTGTGAACCTGACGAGAATAGAAGACCTCGGAAAGTAAGAGAAAACCCTAATGAGTTGGCTAATAACCCTAGAAGTCTTGTCGGCTCAAGAAGATGATTTATATTAGGTTATTAGCCTCCTAGAGAAGAAGTCAATCAATAATAATAATAATATACTGAACATACACATATCCAGAAGGAGAAGTCGACCCCAACAAATCTGGCAGAACCAGTATAAATACAGGGTGCCAGTGCTCATTTTGACACATCTCAGAACTACAGTTCCCAGTTTGGTGCACACATGTGGAGGAGGGTTGCAGGTGCAGCTGCAACAGCAACTAGTTTTCAGTATTGGCTTGGACTATCTCTTGGATAGGGTTTGGACTATCTGATCAGCTATTGTTGGTGTGTTATCCTTGGAGGAAGATGTGCTACACCTTGCTTGGCTATCTAGCCTAGGGTTTGCTTCTGGAGTAATTCTCAGTCAAAGTTAAGGTGCTCGAAGGGTGGGTTAGGCCTATGGTTGGGTGACGAGGGTATCATCAATGGTAAAACAAGCACAAAATCTTCTATATTCTAACAGGTTATGGGGCCACACCTCCTTCATTTAGTCTAAACGCTGGAAGGAAACATAGCCGCTAGGATATTGAGCTCGTTGAGGAACTATCGCTAGGGTTACTAGCAGAAGAAGCTTCCAAGACACTACCGTTAGGGTTACTAGTAGGAGTAGTTGCAGAAACCCCAATCCTCTCATTGAGGCACCTTAAGTGAAGAGATTGACCTAATCTCCTGACAGATCAGTGCACCCTATCCTAGCCCATCTCCTGATACTCTCAACAAGCCAAGACGTGAAGTTTGAATTTCTGGTCAAATCTAGGGTTTGACCAAATCAAGCAACCATGAAGAACTCTATGAAGTTTGAGAGCAAGTTAGATGGAGCCTCTAACTTCAGAGGGTGGAAGAAAAGGATTGACCTCATCCTTGCCAAGAATAAAGTGCTGGATAGCGTGAAAGGAAAGATCGTGAAGCTAGAGTTTGAAGAAGGAGAAGAGAAGGAACCGTAGAACGTTGCAACTATGGAGAAGTTTAAAGATGTTGATATCAATGCCATGAGTATCATATTGGATTCCATAAAATACCACTTGATACCCTACATCTCCCATCTTGACTCATCGAAGAAGATGTACGATGCCCTAACAAATCTCTTCTCAGTCAAAAACATCGGACAAGTTATGAGTCTAAAAGAATGAGCTCCGTGACATGAAGATGAATGATGATGACAACATAACATCATACTTTGTAAGGATCTCCCAGTTAAGATATCAACTACAAGCTATTGAAGAGATCACTTTAGAGAAGGAATTGGTGAACATAGTACTCAATGGTCTTCCCAAGACATGGGATGCATTTGCCGCAAGCATGAACACAAGGAAGGAGTACCCAACATTTGAAGAACTTTGGACTTGTTGTGCTCAAGAAGAATCAAGGATCAATGCAAAAGAGAAACCCCAAAAGAAGTACTATGATCAAGCCTTCACAACAAGATTTAAGAACTTCAGGAACAAAAGGAAGTTTGGTTCAAGGAGGAAGCCAAATCAAGAGAAAGACATTTCAAAAGTACAATGCTTCAACTGTCAAAATTACGGTCACTACAAGAATCAGCGTCGCGAGCTAAAGAAAAGGAAGGAGAAACACGAAGCATCGATTTCCGAAGAAAAAGAACCTACAAAGAAGACTAAGCAGGATGGAAGAGACTTCTTCTTCTAAAAAGGTAACAACACTCTTCTTATTTCTTGTACATATCTTGTTTGCATCGTCTCTATACATATCTTGTATATCTATCTCTTGGAAGATAATGTGTTCGAAGAAGAACTATAGGTAGGGAAGAACAAACAAGATGAAAATGGATATTATTAGATAATACACATGAAAGGATGAAATACAAATCATGTGGAAGCTATTGCAATTTAAGCCAAATCAATCATGAAGAGACTTAGAAGAAGCAAAGACAGAAAGAAGTTAGCAATCGAGAGGAAATTGGAAAAAGACTTATGACGTTTTGTAGAAGACAACTAGACGGAAGCGTGAACTTTGTTAGACAGAGAGCCAATTATATATTGCAGAATACAATAAGGATGTAGATGGAAGCATGGACTCTGTTAGACCGAGGGAGACAATTATATGCACTTATACATGAAGCAAGGATTAGGAGGGAGCTAATCCTATGATCCATTGAAGATGATGAAGTATATATATCCATGGTAGTATCCATGAAAAGAAGTACGTGTTCAGTTCAAACGCATAAGAAGACTTCTTCGAAGAGAAGCCTTAAAGTATTCATGGTTGTCCATCCAGATCCGTGATCCTATGATGAAATGAAGAAATGGAATCTCTAGGGCATGGAATCTATAAGACCCGAGCACTAAAGAAACACATGAAGATTCCAAGAAAGAAAGAAAATCCAGAACAACCAGTCATTGTATCAAGAATCATAAGACTGTCAGCCTGATATAAACTCAATAAAAGCAATCAAGTAGAGGAATTGAAAGTGTGATGAAGAACAGTGTATGGAAGGATTATGAATGATAGCATTGTGATGATATATAACTAGAAGTTCTCCCAGATGGTGGGAGAATACTACGATGATTACTTTTTCCAGTACACTCGACATATCACTACATGAGTCATTATATCATTCGCAACATCCATGAGTTGGAGTTATACATCAGATGAATGCAAAGAATGTTTTCCAGAGAAATTGAATAAAGAGTGTATGAAGAGCAATCTCAAGACTTTGAGGCATACTAGAAAGAGACTCTTATATGTAGATAAAAGAAGATAACTTTGTGGAGAACCTCCAGTGCACAACAGAAGCGTGGTGAATATTTCCTATAACATCAAGATGACTACTCAGTAGATCATATCTCATGATGACAGAAGAAGTGCCACATGGATATGTTCCAGTTTTCCAACTATGATATACTCTATTGTTCAGATCTAAATGAAGCCTTCACAAGTGTTCCAGACTAAAAGTACATTTGAAATCAAGCATCACATTATCCATGATGAAGTCCAGAAAGGAGAAAATGATTCTCCAATACATATCTCCACAGATGAGCAGATAAGCATACATTTTGGTAAAGCTTCTATTCAGGATTAAAGAGTTTGCATACTCAAGCTAGAGCTCGTGGAAACAATTTCCCTCTTATTGAAAAAGGAATAAATGACTCTCCAAGTTAGGAGGGAGCACTGAAAACATTATTGAAGACATTCATCTTTAAAATTGAAAAATAGTCCATCTTGGACAAATGCTTTCATGTTCGGAAAGTGGATTGAGACTTCTGACGGACAGTCACTTTCCATTGTGGTTAACATGGGAAGTAGTCTGATCGTTGATGTATCATAGACAACGACTTCCCATTGTGGTTAACATGGGGAGTGGTCTAGGGCAGTCTCTCTTCTTGAGGGTTAATCAATAAGACTGGCCCACCTCGCCGAACAACGATTTCTCATTGTGGTTAACATGAGTAATGGTCTATTTTGGAGGAATCTTTTCCTCTTGTGGTTAACAGAGGAAATGGTCCGGACAATCATTCCTTAGGATTTATACATTCTCTCTAGGGCACACTTTGATTAGTGTAGGAGGAATGGTCCAGGCTCAGCAATAAGGGACAAACATTCCTTAGGGTGTATACATTCTCTCTAGGGTGCACTTTGATTAGTGTAGGAAGAATGGACCAGGGTGGGGAATGGTCCATGTTTAGAAGACAGGACAATTATTCTTCCTTGTTTGAGAAGAATAGTCTAGATATCTCATTGTTCTACTCTGAGGGCAGATATTATTTCATATCTCACAGACGTGAGTGAAAAATTGGCCCAGATAATTCAATTTATATCATAACATTGTTTCTGTGCAGGTTGCTATCGGATGTTTGTTATGAAGACAGTAGATATAGAATACAATGGTGGATATGTTCCACTGTTTGTGAGGCATATATTCTTTCAGAGCTCACAGATGTGAGTGAAAGAATGGCCCAAATAATTCAGTATATATCATAACATTGTTTCTATGCAGGTTGCTATCAGATGTTTGTTATGAAGACTATATGACAGTAGATGAAGACTACTGTGGTGGATATGTTCCACTGTTCGTGACTATACGTTGTTGATCAAGTACTTGTGTGCTACTTGGTGTGGTAGTGAACCACTGGATTGTAGTTATGTACTACTATGGATAGACACAGTTGTGTTCTATTTTTTTTCTAACTGCCTTGAAGACTATCAACAATTTATTGGAAATAATCACCATCTAGACAAATGATGAACAAAGATTTTCCAGATGGAAATTGGTTCAGAGCATTTATTCCTCTAGATTATAAGAGTGGCTCTTGTATCACTCTATGGTGTGAGTGACTTATCCATCATCATGTCTAATTACTCAGATGAAGTATGGTTTTGAGAGATGATGCGGCTGATGGTGATGGTGATGCTCATGAGATAGTCTAGACGACCATATTGATGCTACCGGGTAAATAGTATGTTTTTGTGCTCAAGACCATTACCTGTAATACCTCCCTAGCTAGGAGGGAGTGTTAATATTATGGTGGTTGTGGGAGGTATTTACCTCCACGTGTGAACCTGATGAGAATAGAAGACTCCGGAAAGCAAGAGAAAACCCTAATGAGTTGGCAAATAACCCTAGAAGTATTGTCGGATCAAGAAGATAATTTATATTAGGTTATTAGCCTCCTAGAGAAGAAGTCGGCCATAAATAATAATAATATACTGAACAAACACATATCTAGAAGGAGAAGTTGGCCCCAACAAATCTGGCAAAACCAGTATAAATATAGGGTGCCAGTTCTCATTTTGACACATCTCAGAACTGTAGTTCCCAGTTGGTGCACACTGCAGTTCCTAGTTTGGTGCACACATGTGGAGGAGGGTTGCAGGTGCAACTGCAACAACAACTAGTTTTTAGTATTGGCTTGGAATATCTCTTGGCTAGGGTTTGTACTATCTGATCAGCTATTGTTGGTGCGCTATCCTTGGAGGAAGATGCACTAAACCTTTCTTGGCTATCTAGCCTAGGGTTTTCTTCCAGTGTAATTCTCAGTCAAAGTTGAGGTGCTTGGAGGGTGGATTAGGCCTATGGTTGGGTGACGAGAGTATCGTCAATGGTAAAATGAGCACACAATCTTTTATATTCTAATAGGGGCAACCGAATCTGTTTGGGTAACTGGGTCAAATGGCGTTGTTGGCTCATTTGGAACAATATTTGTCTCCCTTTGAACTGTTGAATGAGGAGGAGGTATTGTTTCACCATCTATTTCCATCTAAGATTCTCTGGACTTCTGGAAAGATACTTCTTCTTCAAAAGTAACATCTTTGCTTACTTCAATTTGTCTCTGACCTAGTATGTAGATTCAATATGATTTTGAGGATTCACTATATCCTACAAATGTACCCTTTCTTCATGAAGGTTCTAGTTTGGATCTTTTTTTTTTGGGTACATGAAGGTACACTGGACATCAAAATATTCTGAAGTGTCCGATCTCAAGCTTCACTTTGGTGAATGCTTCTTCTGGAGTAATGTTCTTCAGGATCTGATGAGGACTACAGTTTTGAACATATACTGCTGTCATACATGTTTCTGCCCATAGAATCATGGGTAGACTCTGATCATGTATCATTGCCTTAGTTGCCTCAATGATAGTTCTGTTCTTCCTTTCAAAAACCCCAATTTGTTGAGGATTGTACGGAACTGTGAGATCCCTTTTGATCCCTTCTTCAATACAAAAACTGATGAATTCTTTTGAGGTGTACTCTCCTCCATTGTCTAATCGCAATACTTTGATTTTTCTTCCGGTCAAGTTTTCAACCTGAGCTTTGAATTCTTGGAACTTGGCAAGGAATCCATCCTTGTTCTTCAAGAAGTAAATCCAAGTTTTCCTAGAGTGATCATCTATGAAGAGTACATAGTACAAGTAACCATTTAAGCATGCAACAATCATTGGCCAACATACATCTGAATGTATCAAGTCCAAGATTTCCTTGGATCTGTTGTCAATGCTAGGAAATGATCCTTTAACATTTTTTCCAAGGGCACAACCTTTGCAAACACCTTCATGCTGGATTTGGATCTCTCATAGACCTGTTACCATTTTATTTAGAGTTGGAAGAGCTCTATAATGAATGTGAGCAAGTATTTTATGCCATATCTCACTCAAGCTGATAGTGTCATGTGATAAGGCTTGAACTGGTTTGATGGCCAATTTATACAAGTTGTTTTCTCTGACACCAATTACTTTGGAAGAGCTGATATGAGAGTCTTTGTGCCATGCAAGCACTCTTCCTTCTGAGACAGTAATTTTGTAACCTTTGCCTTCAAGGGCCGAAATAGAGACAAGGTTTCTCTTCATTCCTGGTACATATAGAACCTCTTCTAATTTGAGCTTCATATCTGAATCTAGTTGGAAGGTGGAAGTTCCAACACCTCTCACGTTATATCTAGCATCATCTCCAAGGAAAACATGTAGATGTGCCTCTTTCTCAATGAAGTGTGTTAAATGATTTCTAATACCGGTCATGTGCCTGGAGGCACCACTGTCAATTAACCAAGTATTATCATTGATAGGAACCATACCTAAGAGTGCTGAGATGTTGATGTCTTTATTTCTTTGGAGTTTTGTGCTGAGCTTGCTTCCCATCATGAATTTGCTCATCTTCACAAACCCTTGTCAACTAGGCTAGAAATCCTAATGGCTAGGCTAGACTAAAGTTTTTGTTGAAATAATGTAACTGTAAAGAGTATTCTTATTATTATTGATATTTTATTCATAGGATCAATCCCCATTGTGGATTTATCATGTCAGTTATTGTAACAGGACCAAATCCCCTTTTGCGGATTGGTCAACAGACAAATATAATAGGCATAATAAGAAGTTGGCCCTAGCAGTTAACAAGAAGACCCAGAAATATAATAAAGGTGGGTTTACCCACCCAGATTGAGAAGTCGGCCCTGCCAGTGAAGAGACACTTCACACGTGCTAGAACTTGTATAAATAAAGGAGGCTAGCGCCTCATTTGATCATAACTCAATTGTTTAGTTTAAGAGACAAGTTCTGATCTATTACCGGCAAAGGAGAGAGAGAGTGGCGCATATCTTGGAGAGGAATTTCTGTTTTAGCATAGGGATCTCTTGGCATTGTATTGGCTATCTATATTTAGGAAGTTTTGCTGGGTTTTCTTCCCCTAGAGGGTTTCCCAGGATAAATGTTGTGTCTCTTGTGAATGTGTATTTCTCAGTGATCTTGTTCTTATGTTGTTGTTATTTATTGAAATGCAAAGAACTATAATAATGGAAAAAACATGAACATGGAATCAGAGCCAACCTGAAGGAAGCATATTTCTCAAGAGAAAAATGTCACTGTTGCAGTACCTGCAAATTAGGGTTTTTCAAAAGTGAAGATTTTCAAGTCCAAAACCACCTAGAAAGTTGCGCCCTCCCCCAAGGATCATTTTGGCACCTTGAGCGCACCGTTTTAGTGGCTAGATCTCCCGGAAAGTGAAACCCTAGTTTTACAAAGTACCAGAAAACCAGAGTACCAGAAGTACTAGAAGTACCAGAAAACCAGAAGCAACAGTCCAGAAATCCGCAGATCAAGTTTGAGGGGGTAAAAGTTGGATTTCTGAAATTCTGACTGCACCAACTAACTCGCCTCGGCCTAGCGCATCTATCCCCTGGATCAGAATTTCAAAATTCAAAGTTTGAAAAATTAGGGTTTCCTCATAAAACCCTAAGTTGCAATTGTAGTTGCAGTCACAGAACCAACTGCAATTGCAGTACCAGTTGCAATTGCAGTCGTAGAACCAGTTGCAATCACCCTTGAAATTTTCTCAAGAGTTGGCAATGATTACCGTTGCCACCAGATGGAGCCACTACCTGCAATGCTATCAGAGGTATGTACTTACATATGTTTAATGGTTAAATCCTAAAGAGTATTTGCAGGAGAAGGGATCTCTTTCCATAGATCCAGAAGGATCTCAAGATCCAACACATTCAGAGGAATGATGCAACCCAGTGGTGATTATTCTGATATACATCTATTTGTCATGACATTATCAGTGTTTCATGTTGAAGCTATGATCAAATTATTAAAAGAATTGAAAGTTGATCCTCTAACCTAACCTTTTGTCAAGTTAGCGTATTGTCTTAGTACAGAAGATAGGTTGAAGAAAGCACTCTTCACTTGAGTGAAGGAGACCTGGAAGAAAAGCAAACACTCATTCTTGAGGAGAAGGCTCCAGGTTTGATTAATCAAGATTCAAAGGTACACATGACAAGTTGATGACTATAGTTGAGACAATAGTCTTTGTAAAGTATTATACTTGATAGCATGTGAGCATATACAGGTAAATACTTTCCCTGATACAACTAACACCTCCTCTAGGAGAAACCTCGTGTGTTAGTTCCAAATTGCCATGGAAGAATGCTTGGTCACAACACTATGAGAGTGTTGACCTCATCTTGTATTGTATTCCTTACCTTTAATATTTGCTTTAGATAAATTATAAGTGATAGATCTAAAGGAGTTACTGTGATGATTGTTCGTGATATTGCTTTATATTATCAAGAAGGATATTATTCTTTCTTGTTGTTTTGTTGACCTTGCTCCAGGTCACATGAGGAAGCTATAGCGAAGGTTGCAGAAGGCAACGTGCTAAAGGAGAGACCATAAATGAAACAATCATCCTTGGAAGAGAAGAAGGTGACTTTCATAAGCTATAGGGTCACTCAGAAGCTGCCATGACCCATGCCATTGAAGAATCTTGGCATTGAATATTAACTCACTTCAACTACAAGGTGCTACCATACATATGCAAAGCGGTCACAGGTTTACCAGAACTCAAAGGTGACCATGAAGGCGTATGCGATGGATGTGCACAAAGGAAGAACATCAAGAACCCGTTTCCGAAGAGGGACAACAAGGTAAAAGGAGTCCTAGAACTCATTCATTCAGATGTATGTGGCCCAATGCCATCATCCTCCATTAATGGGTATGCATACTATGTATCATTCATTAATGATTATTCTCATAAAAGACCTGGATATATTTGAAGTGTTCATCAAGATCAAGGAATTCAAAGCCTTGATAGAAAAACCTTCTGTAAGGAAGATTAAGATACTCAGGTCAGATAATGGAGGAGAATATACCTAAGAAGAGCTCGTGAACTTCTGCAAAGATGTTGGGATCAAGATCCCCAATAAAATAGTGTAGCTGAACCGAAGAACAAAACCATACTGGAAGCTGTGAAGACTATGATCCATGATCAAGATCTTCCTATGTGCTTATGGGCAGAAGCAACAATGGCAATTGTTTATGTGCATAACCGATTATCCCATAGCGCACTTGGGCTCAAGACACTGGAAAGAAGCCATAGGTAAGACATCTCAAAATATTTGTCTGTCTAGTGTTTATTCATATACCTAAAGAAAAGAGAAACAAGCTGGACCCTTCAAGAAATAAGGGAATATTTGTGGGGTCCCCAAGGCCTTCAGAATCTACATACTAGGTCACCGCCACATTGAGATCAGTAGGGACGTGACCGTTGATGAAGAAGAAACACTTAAGAAATCAAGAAGATGCCAGCTTAAAGAAGTATATGAAGAGGAACCCGAAATTCTCAGGATTGCAGAATCCATGAGGGAAGTTCCCAGAGCTGCAAAACCAGAGAGGGAAGTTGTAACTTCCCCTGATGAGGAGACTCCTGAAGACCATGATATAATAGAAGTGAAAGAACCTCCTCAAAAGACCTTCTCCCATAAAATAAAGACTGCTTGGGAAAGAGATATTATTCAAGATGGAGAGAAGTATGGTGTTCCAGAAGGAACCTCGAGATAGGTGAAAAGACCAAAGCCATTATCCAACTATACGGATTTGATGTGTGATCTTCTAGAAGAAGAGCCTACCTGCTCTGAAGAAGCCATTCAGAGAAAAGAATGAGAAGATGCCATGACAGAGGAATACCAATCCATAATGAAGAACGAAGTATGATAAATAGTTCCTAGATCGAAAAATAAAGACGGGGTATCCTACAGATGGCTCTTCAAAATAAAACATGCTGCTAATGGAAGTATTGAGAAGTATAAAGCAAGATTTGTCGCTCGTGGCTTTTCCCAGAAGGAAGGCATTGACTATGAAGAGACATTCGCTCCTGTATCTAGATACACTTTGGTGAGGACCATCATAGCTCTTGCAGCTAAGATGAAGTGGAAGCTACACCAGATGGACATGAAGACAACTTTCCTAAATAGTGTCATCGAAGAGGAAGTGTATATAGAGAAACCTCAAGGATTTGAGGTAGAAGACAGGAAGTCTCATGTCTGCAGATTGAAGAAATCTTTATACGGATTGAAGAAAGCTCCTAGATCTTGGTATGGCCATATAGATAGTTTCTTGACGAGCTTAGTCTTTACCAAGAGTAAAGCAGACTCAAATCTCTACTTCAAAATTATGAATAATGAACCAATAATCTTACTACTGTATGTGGATGACTTATTCTTAACTGGAGAAGAAAATCTCATCATTGAATGTAAAAAGAGAGTTCCGCAGAATTTGAAATGAAAGACCTTGGCCTAATGCATTTCTTCTTAGGTCTTGAGGTATGGCAGAGTCCAGAAAGGATTTTCCTTAACCAAGGGAAGTACACAGTCGAAATCTTAAAGAGATTCGACATGCTAGAATGTAAGTCCATGAATACAACCATGGAAACGAAGCTGAAGCTGCCGGTTGATACTTTGTCAGACTTGATACATGTCACACTATATAGACAGATTATTGGATCACTGATGTACTTGACAAACACCAGACCAGACAATTGTTTTGCAGTGAACACCTTGAGTTAGTTTCTGGTAGAGCCCAGACGTGTTCACCTAGTGGTTGCAAAACATGTGATGAGGTACCTTAAAGGTACAATGGATTATGGTCTCAACTATGATGGATATCATGACTTCACATTGAGTGGATACACTAATTCATATTGTGCAGGAAGCATTGCTGATAGAAAAATCACTTTCGGATACTGTTTCAGTTTGGGATTAGCCATGATCTCGTGGCAGAGTAGGAAGCATTCCAGTATTTCTCTCAGCATAGCAGAAGCATAGTACATTTCCGCATGTTCTGCTAGCTGCGAAGCTATATGGTTTCAAAAGTTGTTGACTGGCCTATTTGACTTGTAGATGAGAACAACCGTGATTCTATGTGACAACCAGAGTTGCATAAAGATGACAGAGAATCCTGTATTCCATGACAGGTCGAAGCACATAGAGATCCACTATCATTTCATCTGCGACATGGTACAGAGAGGAGCCTTGAAGCTCCAGTACATTAGCACGGATGAACAGGTTGTTGATGTGTTGACCGAACCTCTATCTCGTGTAAATTTTGAACACTTTCGAGATAATCTTGGTATAGTCCAAAAGGACCCTCCCTGAAAGGGGGAGTATATATGTATTTCTTGCTTTTGACCTCGCTGTTAGACGTAAAGCAAGATGAGTCATTGTTTCTGACCTCGCTGTTAGATGTAAAGCAAGACGCTATATGTATTCCTTTCTTCTGACCTCGCTGTTAGACGTAAAGCAAGATGAGTCATTGCTTCTGACCTCGTTGTTAGACGTAAAGCAAGACGCTGTGTGTATTCCTTGCTTCTGACCTCCCTGTTAGACGTAAATCAAGATAAGTCATTACTTCTGACCTCGTTGTTAGACGTAAAACAAGACGCTGTGTGTATTCCTTGCTTCTGACCTCGCTGTTAGACGTAAAGCAAGATGAGTCATTGCTTCTAACCTCTCTGTTAGACGTAAAGCAAGATGATTCCTTGATTTTGACCTCGTTTTAGACGTAAAGCAAGATGATGATGTGTTCCTTGCTTCTAACCTAGTTGTTAGACGTAAAACAAGATGATTCCTTGCTTCTTACTTGGTTGTTAGACGTAAAGCAAGACGATGATGTGTTCCTTGCATCTGACCTAGTTGTTAGACATAAAGCAAGATGATTCCTTGCTTCTGATCTCATTGTTAGATGTAAAGCAAGATAATGATGTGTTCCTTTCTTCTGACCTAGTTGTTAGACGCAAAGCAAGATGTGACTGACACTGAGCTACCAGCTTATCAGCTGTGACATTGAGCCAGTGTAGTACTGTGATGTTCCAGCCTAGTGCTGTGATGAGGTATCATTTTTTACTGATACATATTGATGCAGATGATGATGGCATTCTTTCAAGAATGACGATGCTACTGATGAAGAAAACTTCTGATGATTTGTAGATACGCCAACCAAGATTATATTGATGATGCTGTCCTCCTACGTGATGTTGTTGATGATGTTGTCCTCTCTCTCTGGCATGATGCTGCTGAAGAATTCCCTTCTTGTTAAGGGGGAGTGTTGAAATAATGTAACTGCAAAGAGTATTCTTATTATTACTGATATTTTATTCATAGGATCAATCCCCATTGTGGATTGATCATGTCGGTTATTATAATAGGACCAAATCCCCTTTTTCGGATTGGTCAACAGACAAATATAATAGGCAGAATAAGAAGTCAGCCCCAACAGTTAACAAGAAGACCCAGAAATATAATAAAGGTGGGTTTACCCACCCATATTGAGAAGTCGGCTCTGTCAATGAAGAGACATTTCACATGTGCCAGAACTTGTATAAATAAAGGAGGCTAGCGCCTCATTTGATCATAACTCACTTGCTCAGTTTGAGAGACAAGTTCTGATTTGTTACCGGCAAAGGGGAGAGAGAGTGGCGCATATCTTGGAGAGGACTTTCTATTTTAGCATAGAGATCTCTTGGCATTGTATTGGATATCTATATTAAGGAAGTTTTGTTGGGGTTTCTTCCCCTAGAGGGTTTCCCAGGATAAATGTTGTGTCTCTTGTGAATGTGTATTTCTCAGTGATCTTGTTCTTATGTTGCTGTTATTTATTGAAATGCAAAGAACTATAATAATGGAAAAAACATTAACAATTTTTAGGTTTTGTTGAGCTTATGACTGCCAACAATAAGCCTTTAAATATGTTAGCCTTTGTGGAGCTTCTTCAAGAAATTCTCAAAAATATAAGTCGGAATTTTTTGCAGAATTTTGACGAAACCCTAGAAACCCTTAGGGTCAAAATTTTGAAAATGCCCGGAATTTAGATCTAAGATTTGTTGGAGGTACACTGAAGGAGGCCATACCCTTCTATGTCATTTTCAGTCCAAGCATCCAAGTTTTGAGTGGTGAAACTTCTCTGAAAAGGAGGTCGTATAGATGTTTTGGAAACTCTAGGAGGGTAGTACGGTTTCTGCAAATGAGAGAGTGAATTAGCTAGAAAATGGTTGTGCAATGGGATCTTCAAGATCTATGCTCTGATACCATGTTGATTTTTCAATAAGATAGATTAAGCATGTAGTTCATTTAAATTTTATCATGTCTTAACCATAAACAAGAATGTTGCAACAACCAAGATCACAAGAAGAAACACCATGCACAAGAACACAAGAAGTATGATGGGAAACCCTTCTCAACAAGGGAAGAAAACCAAACCAAATCCTTTGCTATATTCTTCAAGAAAAAGGCCTTCCACCACCAAGAATGACTTAGCACACAAGAGGGTGCTTATGCCCTAGAAGACTAGTGCCCAAGAGAGGTGTGCACCTTTTGCCAAATATATGTGTTTGCTAAAATTTCCAAACTCATAAGAAAGATATGATTCTACAATGGAGAATCATCTCTTACTTATACTAAACTTGACCAATCAAGAAAGGCGTCTATTGGCTCAATAGGGCTGACCTCTATAAGTTAAATATATTACTATTATTATTATAATAATTAATATTAATACTAATATTAATTATCTTTTACATTTGATATTAAACATATTAAGGTGGGGCTGACCTATACCCTTTACATAACAATTAGGGTTACAGGTAGGTCTGACTCTTAAACAATATATAACAAAGGATATGATACAACCACTAGTGCTCATCCACTAGGGGCACATCCATAGGGATGTCACAGCTCTGATTCATTGCATTACATAGAACCAGGTCTTCACACTTTCACCTGTGCTCATCCATAGGCACGTCCACTCTACATATATTATTTCCCATTGCCATCGAAAAGAGAATCATCTAGAGTCTTCTCGTCAACTCTGCTACTCAGAGGAGGATATCACATCATATTCATTTATGTTCACATGACGATGTGCCCAACACTTTTGGGATTTCACACGTTCACCTTGTGCTCAGCCACAGGAAGGTCCTAACTCAACAAATCGCTCTTCCACCGGATAATCATCTGGAGTTCTTCTCACTCTATGAATGGAGGAGTTCATCTCTACGTCCTTGACTCTGTCTCAGGAAGGAACCACGTACCTATATTAGGGGCTTTCTCTCAAGTTTGTAAGTTGAGAGAAAGACCTAGATAGCTGCTATGTTCCACATCTCACATGTTTGTAAGCTGGAGGATGTCTCCCATAGCTACATTCATCAACACTCCCTCTCATCTAGGGAGACATTCTCCATTAGGCCAAGTTTCTCACGGAAATACTCAAACTTTGTCTTGGCAATTGGTTTAGTGAATATATCTGCAATTTGTTCATGAGTAGAAAGATATTGTACATGAACTGTCTTCATCTGCACCATGTCTTTGATATAATGGTACTTGATTTCAATATGTTTCGATTTGTCATGAAATACTAGGTTCTCGGAGAGATTTACATAGCTCTGGTTTTCACAATGAATAATCGTTGGATCCATCTCATGTTCGAACAAGTCTGTCAAAAGTTTGCGAAGCCATACAACATCACGAACTGCCATGCTCAGTGCAATGTATTCTTCCTCTGCTGTACTTAAAGCCACATAGATTTTTTTTTTGCTGCACAAGGAAACCATGGCTAATCCTAGGGCGAAGCAGCTACCTGAGGTGCTCTTTCTTTTTACTGCACTTCCTGCCCAATCTACATCGGCATATCCTTCCAGACTTAGGTCCAAATTTGTTGCATATCTCAGGCCATAACCAATTGTGCCTTGTAAGTATCTCAATACATGTTTTGCAGCTATCCAATGTGTCTGTTTTGGTTGGCTCATATACTGGCTAAGCACATTTACTGCATAACAAATGTCTGGTCTGGTGTTGACTAGATACATCAAATATCCAATAAGTTTTCGATAGAAATGTGGATCTATGTCTCTTGAATCAATGTCATTCATCTTCTTTAAGTCCATCGCCATTGGAGTAGGCATGGATTTACAATCTATCATTTTGAATCTTTTGAGTATCTCCAAAGTATATTTTCCTTGACTTAGGAAAATCTCATCTGATCTTTGCCATACTTCGAGTCCAAAGAAATAATGCATTTGGCCCAAATCCTTCATTTCAAATTTGGCAGTTAATGCCTGCTTGCATTCAACAATGAGTCTCTCTGAACTGGTGATGAAAAGATCATCCACATATAAAACTAGAATCAAACACTCATTGCCATCAATGTGATATTATAGGTTTGGGTCGACTGTGCTTTTGTTGAAACCCAAACTCATCAGGAAACCATCCATTTTCTCGTACCAAGCACGCGGTGCTTGTTTTAGATCATAGAAGGATTTCTTCAATCTGCATACATGATATTTTTCGTTGTGTATAACAAAACCTTCTGGTTGTTCAATATAGACTTCTTCCTCAATTTCACCATTGAGAAAACAAGTCTTTACATCCATCTAATGTAGATTCCAACCCATGGAAGCAACTAGTGCAATGATAGATCGAATGGAGGTATATTTGGCTATTGGTGCAAATGTCTCATCATAGCCAACTCCCTCTATTTGTGAGAACCCTCTGGCCACAAATATTGCTTTATATTTTTCAATGTTTCCATCAACAACATGTTTGATTTTGTAAATCCATTTGGTAGTCACTACAGACTTTCCCTCTAGTCTTGGAACAACATCCCATACATCATTCTTTAGTATAGATTAGGATTCTTCAGTCATGGCATCTTTCCATACTTTCTCCCATGAGGCTTCTCCATGACAAGTAGGCTCTGAATCAATAATGTGAGTCAAGGATGAAAGGTAGCTTGAGAATTTCTTAGGCCTCTTGCTTTCTCTGGTTTCTCCTTGCATGACTTTATGCCCTTCTGCTTCTTCTAAAGTTTGTCGAGCTCAAGGAGGTCTTTTATGTCCAACTGTGATGTCTCTAGGTATATTACTTGGGGAAACCAAATCTGCTGGGGTAACTGTGTCAAATGGCATTGTTGGCTCATTTGGAACAATATTTGTCTCCCTCTAAATTGTTGAATGAGGAGGAGGTATTGTTTCACCATCTATTTCCATCTGAGCTTCTCTGGACTTCTGGAAAACTACTTCTTCAA
The DNA here is from genome assembly GCA_009831015.1 of Picea engelmannii. NCBI lineage: Eukaryota > Viridiplantae > Streptophyta > Pinopsida > Pinales > Pinaceae > Picea > Picea engelmannii. Next base: position 117,235 of record ML818407.1, on the reverse strand, counting down.
AAGTAACATCTTTGCTTACTCCAATTTGTCTCTGACCTGGGATGTAGATTCGATATGGTTTTGAGGATTCACTGTATCCTACAAATGTAACCTTTCTTCCTGAAGGTTCTAGTTTGGATCTCTTTTCTTTGGGTACATGAAGGTACACTAGACATCCAATTATTCTGAAGTGTCTGATCTCAGGCTTCACTTTGGTTAATGCTTCTTCTGGAGTAATGTTCTTCAGGATCTGATGAGGACTACAGTTTTGACCATATACTACTCTCATACATGCTTCTACCCATGGAGTCATGCATAGACTCTGATCATGTATCATTGCCTTAGTTGCCTCAATGATAGTTCTATTCTTCCTTTCAACAAACCCATTTTGTTGAGGATTGTATGGAACTGTGAGCTCCGTCTTGATACTTGTTTCAGTACAAAAACTGATAAATTCTTTTGAGGTGTATTCTCCTCCTTTGTCTGATCTCAATACTTTGATTTTTCTTCCGGTCAAGTTTTCAACCTGAGCTTTGAAATCTTGGAACTTGGCAAGGACTCGATCCTTGTTCTTCAGGAAGTAAATCCAAGTTTTCCTGAAGTGATAAACTATGAAGAGTACATAATACAAGTACCCATTCAAGGATGCAATAGTCATTGGCCAACATACATCTTAATGTATCGAGTCCAAGATTTCCTTGGATCTGTTTTCACTTCTAGGAAAGGATCCCTTAACATTTTTGCCAAGGGCACAACCTTTGCAAACACGTTCATGCTGGATCTGGATCTCTGCTGGACCTGTTACCATTTTATTTATAGTTAGAATAGCTCTATAATGAATGTAATCAAGTCTTCTATGCCATAACTCACTCTAGCTAATAGTGTCATGTGGTAAGGATTGAACTTGTTTGATGGTCAATTTATACAAGTTGTTTTCTCTAACACCAATTACTTTGGAAGAGTTGATATGAGAGTCTTTGTTCCATGCAAGGACAAGGTTTCTCTTCATTCCTGGTACATATAGAACCTCTTCTAATTTGATCTTCATATCTGAATCTAGTTGGAAGGTGGAAGTTCCAACACCTCTCATGTTATATCTAGCATCATCTCCAAGGAAAACATGTAGATGTGTCTCTTTCTCATTGAAGTGTGTTAGATGATTTCTAATACTAGTCATGTGCCTGGAGGCACCACTGCCAATTAGCCAAGTAGTATCATTGATAGAAACCATACCTGAGAGTGTTGAGATGTTGATGTCTTCATTACTTTGGATTTTTGTGTTGAGATTTCTTCCCATCATGAATTTGCTCATCTTCACAAACCCTTGTCAACTAGGCTAGAAAACCTAACGTCTAGGCTAGAATAGCATTTTTAGGTTTTGTTACGCTTATGACTGCAAAAAATAAGCCTTTAAATATGATAGCCTTTGTGGATCTTCTTCAATAAATTCTCAGAAATATAATTCAGAATTTTCTGCAGAATTTTGACGAAACACTAGAAACCCTTAGGGTTAAAATTTTGAAAATTCCTGAAATTTAGATCTGAGACTTGCTGGAGGTACAATGAAGGAGTTTGTATCATTATATGTCATTTTACACCCAAACATCCAAGTTTTGAGTGGTGGAACTTCTTTGAAAAGAAGGTCGTATGGATTTTTTGGAAACCTTAGGAGGGTCGGACGATTTCTACAAATGAGAGAGTGAAGGAGTTGGAAAATGATTTTTCAATGGGATCTTCAAGACCTATGCTCTGATACCATGGTTATTTTTCAATAAGCTAGGTTAAGCATGTATTTCATTTAAATTTCATCATGTCTTAACCATAAACAAGAATGTTGCAGCAACCAAGATCACAAAAAGAAACACCATGCACAAGAACACAAGAAGTATCCTGGAAAACCATTCTCAACAAGGGAAGAAAACCCAACCAAATCCTTTGCTATATTCTTCAAGAGAAAGACCTTTCACCACCAAGAATGACTTATCACACCAGAGGGTTCTTAAGCCCTAGAATACTAGTGCCCAAGAGAGGTGCAGACCTTTTTCCAAATAGATGTGTTTGTTGAAATTTCCAAACTCATAAGAAAGATATGATTCTACAATGGAGAATCATCTCTTACTTATACTAAACTTGAACAATCAACAAAGGCGTCTATTGGCTCAATAGGGCTGACCTATGTAAGTTAAATATATTATTATTATTATTATTATAATTAATATTAATTATCTTTTACATTTGATATTAAACATATTAAGGTGGGGTCGACCTGTACCTTTTACATAACAATTAGGGTTACATGTAGGTCCGACTCTTAAACAATATATAGCAAAGGATATGATACAACCACTAGTGCTCATCCACTAGAGGCACATCCATACGATGTCACAACACTCATTCACTGCATTACACAAAAGAACTAGGTCTTCACACGTTCACTTGTGCTCGTCCACAGGTACGTCCACTCTACAGATATGATTTCCCATTGCCACCGACAAGAGAATCATCTCGAGTCTTCTCGTCATCTCTGCTGCTCAGAGTAGGCTATCACATCATCTTCATTTCTGTTGAGATGACGATGTGCCCAACACTTTTGGGAATTCACACGTTCACCTTGTGCTCAGTCACATACACGTCCTAACTTAACAAATCGCTCTTCCACTGGATAATCATCTGTAGTTCTTCTCACTCTTTGAATGGAGGAGGTCATCTCTACGTCCCTGACTTTGTCTCAGGCAGGAACAACATACCCTTCTTAGGGGATTTCTCTCAGGTTTGTAAGTTGATAGAAAGACTCACATAGCTGCTATGTTTCACATCTCACAGGTTTGTAAGCTAGAGGATGTCTCCCATAGCTGCATTCATCAACATTTGGTACTTGAGAATGTGTTGTATCCATGCAATTAATCTGTCCACCAACTCCAACCCATCATACCGATCAGAGCCAAAGTATTCGATGCACTCTTCGATAGAGATATGTGTGCATCTCCTTGTGGAGACTTCATATAGTTTATTCTGCAACCTCTCCATGGAATCCACAAAATATGTGTCATAAGACTTGACAATCCGCCATCTTAATTTACCATCTTCGGTGGGGTTGATGTACTTCCTGCACCCCGTAACTTTATAAAATTTTTCAATGACCAAGCTCTATGCATTCTCATCTATGAGCTCATTGTATCGGTCGGCCTCATATGGATATAGTGGCGTGACCATGCACAAGGTGTCAGTTTCAAAGGGTATCTGTCTCTTCTTACAATTTAACATCGCATTATTGTCAAAGGCCTAGTCTATCCCCAGTAATGTAGGATATGGATTAGACTCCTCCATGATCTTGATGACTTTGAATTCAACATTTTCCTTCGGTCCTTTGAAGTTCACTTCTACTTGCTCCAAAAAACCTATGGGGTAGATATTATATTGATTAGACAATCAGAGCTAGATGGGATACCAAACCAACTTAGGCTTACCCATCACTTTCCAATATTTCTTGGGAAAAATGTTCTTGTCGAATCCTAGATCCAACATGAATCCATCCATATTGTACCCATCGAGCTCTACTGTCATATTGAATTCCAATCCAGTGCGCTTTTGCTTGCTGACCTGACATACATCCCTTTTTGGCAGTGGAGTAGATATGGTTGTCTCCTCTCCTTGTTCTTTCATGCAAGTACATAAATTTGGGTCAACTAACTTGCATCTTCTGGACTTACTTGTAGCTAACAACAATGTATGAAGATATTGACTTGATCTTTAGATTCTTCCATGCGACCTAAGTTGTACAAGGCATCTATGAACAATGTGCGTTGCAAATCCTCCTAGTGTTTTTCTTCATATACTTTTTGCTTAGCGCATCGCAACATAGTTTGTTTGCGTGCTTCTTCTATTGATATTTGGGTCGCACATTGTATTTCCTTGTGCACGCGAGCCTCCTCCAAAGATATTTTCATCATGTTTTGGAAATTCTTGTGCATGCTAGCTTCATCCAGCGACCTCTGCATCGCCCATTGCATCTCTTCACGAATCTGAGCTTCTTCTAGCGAACTTTGTCTCTCCCTTTGCACTTCCTCCTGGATCTGTGCCACTTCAAGAGACCTATGAGTCGTGCATTGTAGCTCCTTGCACACTCTTTCTTCTTCAAGTGATTTATGTGCATTGTGAAGAAACTACTTCTGCTGAGCAACGCCAAACTTTGGAGGGGGATGAAGATCCTTCCTAATCTTCCCTTCCAATTTTTGACTTGATCCTTCACCATGCTCAAAGTTTGCACCTGTCTTTTCCCCTTCATGGGTTACAACCTGGACGTCAACGTACTCATTCTTATTCTTGTTTTTTCTCGTCTCGACATGCACCATGTTATAGTTGGTCTTCTTGTCCTCCCACTTCTTCTATAAGTCAGGACAACCCTCGCTTACATGTTCAATACTATAACAATATGCGTAGAGCACGCATGGCTTGGTGCAAAATCGTGAGACATGACCAATCTCACCGTAATTAATACATTTGGGGTCTAGATCCTCTTCCATATTCATGATCACGACCATTCCCATATACACCTCAGGGTCCTCCTTGATATCCACCTATGTCTACGCCACCACGCTCATGACCCTTTTTATCCTTCTTCACCGAGAATGCATCACGGGTGTTATCTTGCATTAACTAGAGGGAGCGAAAACTATTGGCATCATGGCCGACAGATTTATGGAACTCATACAATGTGGTGTGAGTTGTTGTTTTGTATTTCTACAATGTGGGACAACGAGGTGGCACATGGCCCCATTTCTTGCATATTTCACACCATTCAGACTGTCCAAATGGAAATGGTCCTGGCGCTCCTATCACCACATAATTTGGAAGGAAAGGACAGTCGTCTCAGATATGCCCCTCATAACGACATGTAGTACACCATACATTCTCGTGAATGACTTCAGTCTTGGCCATATCTTGCAGTTCTATTGTTAGGTTGGCCAATTGTCACTGAACATGTGCCAACCCGACCAATGTTTCTATGCCTCCAAGTGTATCTTCCAAGCGCATCGTGATCTTGACTTCCTCTGCCTGAGTCGTCACCTTTTGTTGGGTGAGAGGGACTCGAATATGGAGGAGTAACCTCACAATGAACCATTCCTCAACCTGCACATCTTGGATTTGGAACGTTAGCCTATCCAACAAAATTTTGAACCATTAGTCATAGTCCTAGACAATTTCTCCTTCCCTCTGTTTGATCTCCTTGATTTCAATAATGCATTGGGATTCTGACTTAGGCTTCTGAAACTCCCTAAGAAGATCATGCTTAATCTTTGCTAGGGTCCTTTCTTGTCCTGTTGGCGCAGTAGCCTTGTATTTCATGTACCACGTCAATGCTCTATCCTTGAATGTAGCCTCTAGTTGCACGATCTTAGCCACGTCGTTTGTAACTCTCTTTACTGACCAAATTGCTTCATAGGTGAACTATTGTTTCTTTGCATCGTCCTTACCCGTTCCATGGAACATGGGAAATCTCAGTGTACTTTATTGATTCTCCATCTTCGAACTGGATCTAGTTCCTCTTCTCTGACTGCTATTGGCTGGACCTTTCCACATCATTGTTGGAAATATTGAGAGGGAGGGTGAACCAATATTTAGTTATTTTTAGAAACCTTTAACACTTTAAAGTTATAGAAGAATTATGCAATATTATTCAATTACTAAATAAAAACATATCACATCACATGCATAGTACACATATATTTTACGTGGAAACCCAATCAGGAGAAAACCACATAATGATTTCTTAAAATAATAAAGATTACATTCAGTTTATGTGCACAAACACAAAGGAAGCCACTACTCCTTGGATTTACTAGCATCAATTAGAGGGAGGCACCAATTCCTTGCAAGAACCAACTGTTGGATGTTCTCACGCACCAGCCTAAAAGGAGACTCCAATCTCCTCCCTAGCACCACCCTGTCACCCTGAATTTGAACACTGAATAAGATAGATTTTGCCTACGGGGACCTCTTGTCCAATCTTCCCTGCAACCGGGGCTACTTCCAACTATCTCGTTTTGACCCTTCGTTTCAACCTGTTTCTCATTATTGCACACACACACGTAAACATGTCCTTGAATGGTCTTCACTTTGCCATGCAATCCTCAAATTTTCACTCTCAACTCTGACTAAAACCATCTCACCTTGCCATATGCCATGTTGGTCATATATCTGCAATTGTCACATTTGATTCTTCCAATATCATTGACAGATATTCTGCTATCTAAATATGTTACAAACTTGTTGTATACTTTACCTCAACAATATGTTCAACAATTGACCTTAACTTGACCTCAAGACTGTTGTCAAAACAATCCTCAATATGTTGTCCAATCTACTATCAAAATTTTTGTCAAAATTGTCGAAATTGCTGTCAAAATAGATCTGTAATAACCCTTATAATTGGCCGTAGTTTTGCATTATATCACAACCCTTATCCTCTTCTTGACTCAGCCTAAATGCCTCATAAATATATCCTCAAGTCCGCCTCAGAAGTCAGTCTAAAAGTGGATCTTGGAATCTTCCTTAGAATAGCCTCAGGCCTGCGCCTTACTACCTTAGAAAACTCGCCTTGTTGCTATGAAATTTTCACCCTCTTGAACTCTTGTTTACCTTATATTAGAACACTTGATATGATAATTTGGAATGATGATGCTAGGCACCTATTTATACTAGTTTATCCATCCTTTTTGAGGCGAACTTTACACATTAAAAGTTTATTTTATTTTCAAGAGTAATTCCAAATGGGGTCGACTTTATCATATAAATTTAATTTGATTTTCAATATTTCATTCTACTTGGGGTAGACTTTAGGAAACTTGTCCTTAGATTTGGGCTTCTTTAGCGCTTCTTGACCATATCTTACATGATCATATTTAAGAAGGCATATCTCCTTAACCGTGAGGAACCACGTGGCATGCCACCTACCGTGGGAAATGACTTGACGAGGACTATCAATCCATGTAGTTTTTTCATGCATTTGCAATGTTATTCATACGCTTTTTATTCAATCAAATTTGGGTCTTCTTGACCACACCTCTTGGGCTTATGGACTTTCTTCAGGGCTTCTTCTAGGGTTGACATGAATGGCAACCAATTTTTCAGCAACCACTATCTCGTGGGGTAAAGTATTGTTGAATTCACCTTCTTCTTCACTTGTCTCATCACTTCTTTCTTCTTCTCTTTATTCGACTGCAATATTTACACTATCTACTATTTTTTCTTCTTGATTAAAGGCTTGCAAGGGGGGTGGTACAATGGGGGGGGGTAAGTCCATCTTCTTCTGAAACTACTCATGAGGTGACCCAAAGAGCTATCTACTTGCAGTCGCACAAGACCATCCACTACTATCAATTCGTCTCCCCCACCACTAGGGGAGCCTTCATCTTCTTCTTTTTTTGGTGCACTAACATTCTGCACCCTTCCTTATTGTCCTAGTTGTGCACCACAAATGCACGCTTTGTCTTTCATGCTGACCTACACACTACAAATCCGCGCGTTGTCTCCTAGTTAGATCTACACACTACCACTCCACACACAATCACCTTAACCAAACAACACATTGCCACTTCGTGTGCCATTCTCTCTTTTTATCAGCACACCATTGTTATGTGCTTCATCTTCTTCTAAGACTGCGACACTTTGCAACATCCAGGGGGTGCATACTTCGTCACCTAGGTCCATACTAGTATCACTATCGGTATCCCTAATGGTCACTATATTATTTATGCCACACCTATTTGCGATCCTATCCTCTTATGTGCCCCACACTGGCACAATATCCACTCCTGCACTACCACTTGGTGCGGTTTGTTTTCTCTTCATCTTGGACCTGACCCCTTGTCATGCACTCTTGGCTACTTCTTTTCCACCTTTATCTTCTGCTCTTCTTTTTATTTCAACTCTTCTTGCGTAGTTCTCAGCTCCTTTTCTCCTCTGCACTTCTGGGTCCATTCCACACCTCACCTCATCTTAACAACTTCTTGGATCCTCCTCAATGGATCCATCTTCTTGCTCATTTTCCCCCACCTTTTCCAAAGAGCCCCCAACGTTAGGGGGTTTACTCGATTATTCTATCAGGATCCATACGCATCATTCTTCTCTCCACAAACAACATCTTTATCCAAAGTGGAATCTCTTCTAACATTCTCTTCCTTGGACCTTTTTCAAAATTTCTTTCAGCCTCGCTGAAAGAATTGCTATATTCTACAACAAATTCTATAATGTATCCTTCCTTCACTCGAGCAACCCAAAAATCAATAGCCCGAGTCCACTTGTTATCTATCACCTCAAGCTATCCAATGTGGATTGATCCCAAACTATTGGCAACAATGGAAACACAACCAAATTGATAACAACTGGCCTCTCTAACCATTCATGCAACAAACAAGGAAATTACACGAAGAAGAGCTCATGCATATCTGAGTAAAGATATCTTCCTTTCCATTCTTTTGCGTTCACCCTCAATCCTTGCGTCTCTCATAGGGAAAACTTGTCTTCTTTCACTTTTTTATTCAGTCTTGAATCTCCTCCTTAGAAGGATGTAACCACATTTTTTTCCTTCATCGATCTCAACAAGATTTCAGGTCTTAACAATGGAACCATTTGTTAGGTGATTTTTGTCCATGCTTGCACGTGTCTCATCCTTCTTATCACTGGGGAGTTTTAGACCCAAGGTTTTCCCATAGTTGTCGAACAAAAACCCCAAAGTACTGACATATCAATCCTCGACCAAGGTTGAGGAAGGTCTCACTCGAGATGCAGAGGGGATCACAGAGACCATAAGGTATTGTGACATGGATGACTGTTTAAACACACAAAAATTTACTACAATTGGCATCCATGTAACTCATGTTTGATAGACTATTAGAACTAAGAATTAAAACAATACACACATGTTCAACTTATACATAGTAGACAAAGAATGAATCAAGACTGTCATATCTTTATTACTGGGAGAATTCCATCATATCAGAGATATACATTGCACAGGACAGACACATATGACAACCATAGAACTTCATATCTTGTTGATATAAAACCTCAGAGTTACAACATGTTGTGCCATGCACCTTGACTCAAAACTCAGACATATCATAGACACGATATTCTATTCAAAGCATTACAATATTACAATAAGCTCAGAGTGATCTCAATACTCGAGACTCAATAGAATCACTAAAACCCCTGACTAGCTAGCTCTATTTTTTTTTATGTTAGAGCTTCATTTTATAGCTTTCTTTGTTGGGGAGCGTTGTCTCTTTCTTCTTTGCTCCACTTGTTTTTTCTGATAAAACTTCCTCCCACGCTTTTGGTGTCTTCCAATGCTCCACGTAGACTTCCTACATCAAGGGTAACCTTGACTACCTAGCTAGATCGTTCTCTGGTTGTCCCATGTCTTTGTATGTTGTTAGCAGTAATCATTCAGGGAGATTTCCCGGTGATTCCTTTCCTGCTTCTGACGGAAATCTTCTTGTTTTCTGGTGCAATTGAAAAAACTTGGACTGGTGTGTATTCGATGGTATTTAAGATTGATGCGATATTGAAAAAACTTGGTCCATTGTGCACTCTAGGTCGTTCCTCACGCATTTCCTTAGCTGTGCAAAAAACTATGGAATGAGCATGCACAACTTCGTTTGTGCATGCATGCAAAACTGAGCCCAAAACTTTGGGTGCCAACAGACACATATATGCAAGATGAAACTAAATAAAGGAGAAAAAGAACAAGGTTTGAAAATGTAACCAATGACAAGGAGAATATTCCACCATTATTATTAGAAACAAACCCTAATAAAAACCTCTCAAATCCCTATCAAATTGAAATGACCCAATTGCTAAGAACATTTCCATTTCACAAAACTAGTTAGTAATCAAGCTAAGAAGAAACATGATTAAACATATAACAATAGAAAGAATATACCACCAACTAAAGTACATGCATACTCAAACTTTGAGCAANAATTGAAATGACCCAATTGCTAAGAACATTTCCATTTCACAAAACTAGTTAGTAATCAAGCTAAGAAGAAACATGATTAAACATATAACAATAGAAAGAATATACCACCAACTAAAGTACATGCATACTCAAACTTTGAGCAATTGAGGATAGTCCACAAGTTATTGAGAAGATCGTTGCAACAAACCAACAAAGCACTAAAATGAAACAAGATTAGTCATATGAAAAAATAGAGAATAGTTTACTACATATGCATATGAATAAGGAGAGGTGTTGAGTATTAAAGAATAGTCCACTCATTAAGAAACTCATTTTTTAATACCAAAAGTTAACACACAGTAAGGTAAGAAAAAATCAACATGATAATCAATAGAATAGTCCACAAGACATTATGCCAACATGATCCACAAGCACCATTAACAATATCCAAGAAGACAGTAGTATGGATATGAACATAGCGTCCAAGAGTGTGAAGCGACTTCCTAACAACAATGTCTTAATTAACATACCAAGATAACTTACTATTCCAAAAATAGAACCTTTTGCTTGATTACAAAGGTTCTATTTATAATTTTAGTGTGTGATTCTTGGCCTTCCATCTTCCTAATTCTTCAATAACTCTAAATTCCTCTTGAGATTGTAGTTATTAACTTATTACAAACTTCGTCTTATTCTCACTCTGACTATTTGAACTAGATTTAAGAATAATTTTTTTCATGAAATTAAGAAATTACAATATTGCTCAAGCAAGTGTGCCTTCATGAAAAACAACCCTCGACCTAATCACATATACTTCTATCACTTACATGTCTACTTGTACTTTTTCACATTATTCTAACACTTTAATTCTAAGCATTCTTTGCATTTGCATTTGGTTGGAAATTGTGTTGTCTTCACATCCGTTTCTTGGATGGAACCAATATTCATCAACCTCTTCAATTCATTCCTCTTTAATCATGGGAATTTATCAACAATTGACCCTTTTTTGTGGCAAGCAAATACACCTTTCATCCCTCCTTGTTTTCTTTGGTTTATAATGCATTATTGCTTCTTTCTTTTGAGTGAAATTGCATTGGCACTGCGAGATTGCATTTATTCCCTTTCACCTATGCTTGTGAGTCTTCTTCCTTCATTCAACTCTCTGCACATAAAATACTTCACAATAAATTGACACAAGATCATGCCCGAACTATGATACTACTGAGATAAAGGATAACATGTTACATTGGCAAACTCAACAACTCATTAAATGAATCATAACAACAACACACGCATAACTAGTTAATGAGGAAAATAAGCACTTTGTTAATGGAAAATGATTTAGATGATGGAAATGAAATCAATGAATAAGAGAAGCATGAGATTTATTTCCATACCACAAATGCATAGTGGCACCTTGGCAACTTTCATTTACTCATGGTGAGAGAAACAATACTTAATTCATCAATTCAAAATTTCCTATAAATTAACGTTGGTGTTTTTTACTAATGGAAAATGAGGCTTATAACTAGTTGATCCGGGGGTTACTAATGGGTATAAGGAAATGGGGTTCACACTTAGATTTGATTTCTAGGCATTGTACAATGGCTCCAAGGCTTTAACCCGCCCTTTAATAAACATACATCTTTTAATTAAAATTCTTGTCAACTTTGAATAAAATCTAGCATCCATGACTTTGCAGCCTAACATGTCTTGCAAACAGTGAAAAATTGATATGTAAATGAGAATGAGGAATATGATTTTGTACTCAAGTTCCACCCAAATAACACCCAATGCTTGATATTGACTTCAAACAACTCTCTTGCCTACAACACTCAATGGAACAAAGTGAGAAAATAAAAATAAACTTGTAAATCATGATGTACAACACCATAGGTTTGTTCTAATAACATAAAATAACCTCTAAATATAACCACTAGTGAATTAACATGTATGGGAAAGTTCTTAGCACCCGAATCTACTGAAAAAGGAAAAAACATTGCACAATAAGCTAGAAAATGCCCCTCCAAGAAAAACACATTCATTGTCTCGTTAGCATGTTGTTATAGCACCCCAACTAGTGTGTTTTTTTCCTCAAATGGGATTTTTAAATTTGCTTGGGCCTTGATGGATCCTCCCCAAGGAAAAACACATTTCTTGTTGTCTTGCTTCACTGCTCCATTTTCCCCCATGTTGCTTTTTTTTAATGTGTTTTTTTAGTATGCCTAGGTCTATTTAGAGCCTCCCCAAGGAAAAACATATTGCTAAACTTGGTTTGGTTGTCCCCATGCTACAATTTGGCTTCTCTTACATTTTTTTTAGTTTTATTAGGGCCCAAAAAATCCCCCCCAAGTAAAAATATACTGCTGATCTTCTTGACGCACAACTGCAGCTACCCCCATGCTGCATTTTTCCCTCTAGTTTGTTTTTCTCTTGCTACAAGTTTTGGAAAGGCCTCCAAGGGAAAAATGCATCATTGAATACTTTCCTTCATCCCTGCAACTTCATCACCATTACATTTTATCATCTAGTTCATTTTTAATCTTGTGTTAACCTCAAATCGATTCCCTTAATCAATTCAGTAGTTTGCAGTATATGGTCATTTCCTTATAGATAATGATTTCTTCATTGGGGGTTTATTTCTCCATGTCACTATAAGAGTTGGCCTCTAAGTTCTATGTGGATTATAAGGATTCCCAATGCATTCTTTGGAATCTTACGACTTCCATTAATGATGTTGAGAAGTTTCATGCACCATAAGGAGAATTAGAAGATCACGTGTTGCATGGAAGATTCATCATTGATTGTGTAAGGCCTTGGGTGGGTCTGAATGAAATTTTTTTGTTTGAAGGTTTGTTGAACTCACATGCATCATTTGGGAGTCCATGAAGGTAACATGCAATGCTTGTATGTTTTGGTAAGGATCATGTTTCCTCAAATGGTCTTGAATCAACATACAATCATAAATGCCTCTTGCGATGAAACTCAATTGCTTGTGATTTTTTTGATCGATAATATTGATGTATAATCTTTTCCAGATGTTCAAAAATTAATTGCAATTCTCTGATTTGTAGCTCAGAGGAGGCTATCACATCATCTTCATTTATGTTCACATGACGATGTGCCCAACACTTTTGGGATTTCACACGTTCACCTTGTGCTCAGCCACAGACACGTCCTAACTCAACAGATCTTTCTTCCACCGGATAATCATTTGGAGTTCTTCTCAATCTCTGAATGGAGGAGGTCATCTTTATGTCCCTGAATCTGTATCAGGCAGGAACCACGTACCCTTCTTAGGGGATTTCTCTCTGGTTTTTAAGCTGGGAGAAAGACTCACATAGCTGCTATGTTCCACATCTCATACGTTTGTAAGTTGGAGGATGTCTCCCATAGCTGCATTCATCAACACTCCCTCTCAGATAGGGAGGCGTTCTCCATCAGGCCAATTTTCTCACGGAAATACTCGAATTTTGTCTTGGCAAGTAATTTAGTGAAGATATCTGCAATTTGTTCATGAGTAGAAAGATATTGTACATGAATTGTCTTCCTCTGCACCATGTCTATGATATAATGGTACTTGATTTCAATATGTTTAGATTTGTCATGAAATACTAGGTTCTTAGAGAGCTTTACACAGATCTGGTTGTCACAATGAATAATCATTGCATCCATCTCATGATCGAACAAGTCTGTCAAAAGTTTGCGAAGCCATACAGCTTCACGAACTGCCACACTCAGTGTAATGTATTCTTCCTTTGTTGTACTTAAAGCCACATAGATTTGTTTTCTGCTGCACCAGGAAACCATGGCTGATCCTAGGGTGAAGCAGCTACTTGAGGTGCTCTTTCTGTCTAATGCACTTCCTGCCCAATATACATCAACATATCCTTCCAGAATTAGGTCTACATTTGTTGCATATCTTAGGCCATAACCAATTGTGGCTTGTAAGTATCTCAATACATGTTTTGTAGCTATCCAATGTGTTTGTTTTGGTTGGCTCATAAATTGGCTAAGAACATTTACTGCATAACAAATGTCCAGTCTGGTGTTAACCAGATACATCAAGGATACAATAAGTTGTCGATAGAAATGTGGATCTATGTCTCCTGAATTAGTGTCATTCATCTTCTTTAAGTCCATCACCATTGGAGTAGGCATGGATTTACAATCTGTCATTTTGAATCTTTTGAGTATCTCCAAAGTTTATTTTCCTTGACTTAGGAAAATATCATATGATCTCTGCCATACCTCGAGTCCCAAGAAATAATGCATTTGGCCCAAATCCTTCATTTCAAATTTGGCAGTTAATGCCTACTTGCATTCAACAATGAGTCTCTCTGAACCGGTGATGAAAAGATCATCCACATATAGAACTAGAATCAAACAC
>ML818407.1:75653-88872 GCA_009831015.1 Picea engelmannii | reverse complement strand
TCGAATGCATGATAAGTTGTTCTTCTCATTAGCCATCCTCAGTTATCCCATTGATCCACACACTTTCATTATTCATGATTTCTTAAGTTACCAAGCATCCTTAGCCTACAACCCTAAGGAGTTTCTTGGAGTGATAACAGGTTCTAGTTTGGATCTATTTTCTTTGGGTACATGAAGGTACACTGGACATCCAAATATTCTGAAGTGACCGATCTCATGCTTCACTTTGGTGAATGCTTCTTCTGGAGTAATGTTCTTCAGGATTTGATGAGGACTATAGTTTTGAACATATACTGTTGTCATACATGCTTCTACCCATAGAGTCATGGGTAGCCTCTAATCATGTATCATTGCCTTAGTTGTCTCAATGATAGTTATGTTCTTCCTTTCAACAACCCCATTTTGTTGAGGATTGTACGGAACTGTGAGATCCCTCTTGATCCCTGCTTCAATACAAAAACTGATGAATTATTTTGAGATGTATTCTCCTCCATTGTCTAATTTCAATACTTTGATTTTTCTTTCCGTCAAGTTTTCAACCTGAGATTTGAATTCTTGGAACTTGGCAAGGACTCCATCCTTGTTCTTCAGGAAGTAAATCCAAGTTTTCCTGGAGTGATCATCTATGAAGAGTACATAGTACAAGTACCCATTTAAGGATGCAACAGTGGTTGGCCCACATACATCTGAATGTATCAAGTCCAAGATTTCCTTGGATTTGTTGTCACTCCTAGGAAAGGATCCTTTAACGTTTTTGCCAAGGGCACAACCTTTTCAAACACCTTCATGATGGATTTGGATCTCTGGTAGACCTATTACCATTTTCTTTAGAGCTGGAAGAGCTCTATAATGAATGTGAGCAAGTCTTCTATGCCATAACTCACTCAAGACGATAGTGTCATGTGATAAGGCTTGAACTGGTTTGATGGTCAATTTATACAAGTTGTTTTCTTTGACACCAATTACTTTGGAAGAGCTGATATGAGAGTCTTTGTTCCATGCAAGGACTCTTCCTTCTGAGGAAGTAATTTTGTAGCCTTTGCCTTCAAGGGCCGAAATAGAGACAAGGTTTCTCTTCATTCCTGGTACATATAGAACCTCTTCTAATTTGAGCTGCATATCTAAATCTAGTTGGAAGGTGGAAGTTCCAACACCTCTCACGTTATATCTAGCATCATCTCCAAGGAAAAGATGTAGATGTGTCTCTTTCTCAATGAAGTGTGTTAGATGATTTCTAATAATGGTCATGTGCCTAGAGGCACCACTATCAATTAGCCAAGTATTATCATTGATAGGAACCATATCCGAGAGTGTTGAGATGTTGATGTCTTCATTTCTTTGGAGTTTTATGCTGAGCTTGCTTCCCATCATGAATTTGCTCATCTTCACAAACCCTTGTCAACTAGGCTAGAAAACCTAACTGCTAGGCTAGACTAGCATTTTTAGGTTTTGTTGGGCTTATGAATGCTAACAATAAGCCTTTAAATATGATATCCTTTGTGGATATTCTTCAAGAAATTCTCAGAAATATAATTCAGAATTTTCTGCAGAATTTTGACGAAACCCTAGAAACCCTTAGGGTCAAAATTTTGAAAATGCCCGGAATTTAGATCTGAGACTTGTTGGAGGTATGTTGAAGGAGGCTATACCATTATATTTCATTTTCATCCCAAGCGTCCAAGTTTTGAGTGGTGAAACTTCTTTGGAAAGGAGGTCGTACATATTTTTTGGAAACCCTAGGAGGGTCGTACAGTTTCTGCAAATGAGAGAGTGAAGGAGAAGGAAAATGCTTATGCAATGGATATTCAATACCTATGATTTGATACCATGTTGATTTTTCAATAATCTAGGTTAAGCATGTAGTTCATTTAAATTTCATCATGTCTTATCCATAAACAAGAATGTTGCAGCAACCAAGATCACAACAAGAACACCATGCACAAGAACACCCAAAGTATCCTGGGAAACCCTTCTCAACAATGGAAGAAAACCCAATCAAATCCTTTTCTATATTCTTCAAGACAAAGACGTTTCACCACCAAGAATGACTTAGCACACAAGAGGGTGCTTAAGCCCTATAAGACTAGTGCCCAAGAGAGGTGTGCACCTTTTTCCAAATAGATGCGTTTGCTGAAATTTCCAAACTCATAAGATGATTCTACAATGGAGAATCATCTCTTACTTATACTAAACTTGACCAATCAACAAAGGTGTCTATTGGCTCAATAGGGCTGACCTCTCTAAGTTAAATATATTATTATTATTATTATTATTATAATTAATATTAATTATCTTTTACATTTGATATTAAACATATTAAGGTGGGGCCGACCTGTACCCTTTACATAACAATTAGGGTTATAGATAGGTCTAACTCTTAAACAATATATAGAAAATGATTTGATACAACCACTAGTGCTCATCCACTAGGGGCACATCCATAGGGATTTCATAGCTCTGATTCACTGCATTACACAAAAGAACCAGGTCTTCACACGTTCACCTATGCTCGTCCACATACACGTTCACTCTACAGATATTCTTTGCCATTGCCACTGATAGGAGAATCATCTGGAGTCTTCTTTTCAACTCTGTTGCTCAGAGGAGGCTATCACATCATCTTCATTTATGTTCACATGACGATGTGCCCAACACTTTTGGGATTTCACATGTTCACCTTGTGCTCAGCCACAGGAAGGTCCTAACTCAACAAATTGATCTTCCACCGGATAATCATTTGGATTTCTTCTCACTCTCTGAATGGAAGAGGTCATCTCTACATCCCTGACTCTGTCTCAGGTAGGAACCATGTACCCATCTTAGGGGCTTTCTCTCAAGTTTGTAATTTGAGAGAAAGACTCACATAGCTTCTATGTTCCACATCTCATAGGTTTGTAAGATGGAGGATGTCTCCCATAGCTGCATTCATTAACACTCCCTCTCATCTAGGGATGCATTCTCCATCAGGCCAAGTTTCTCACAGAAATACTCAAACTTTGTCTTAGAAAGTGGTCTAGTGAAGATATCTGCAATTTTTTCATGAGTAGAAAGATACTGTACATGAATTGTCTTCCTCTGCACCATGTATCTGATATAGTGGTACTTGATTTCAATATGTTTTGATTTGTCATGAAATACTAGGTTCTTGGAGGGCTTTACACAGCTTTGGTTGTCACAATGAATAATCGTTGGATCCATCTCATGATCGAACAAGTCTGCAAAATTTTGTGAAGACATACAACTTCACAAACTGCCACACTCAGTGCAATCTATTATGCCTCTACTGTACTTAAAGCCAAAAAGATTTGTTTTCTGCTACACCAGGAAACCATGGCTGATCCTAGGGTGAAGCAACTACTTGAGGTGCTATTTTTGTCTACTGCACTTCCTGCCCAATCTGCATCGACATATCCTTCTATAATTAGGTCCACATTTGTTGCATATCTTAGGCCATAACCAATTGTGCCTTGTAAGTATCTCAATATATGTTTTGCAGCTATCCAATGTGTCTATTTTGGTTGGATCATAAACTGACTAAGCACATTTACTGCATAAAAAATGTCTAGTCTGGTGTTAACCAGATACATCAAGGATCCAATAAGTTGTTGATAGAAATGTGGATCTATGTCTCCTGAATCAATGTCATTCATCTTCTTTAAGTCCATCACCATTGGAGTAGGCATTGATTTAAAATCTGTCAGTTTGAATCTTTTGAGTATCTCCAAAGTATATTTTCCTTGACTTAGAAAAATCCCATCTGATCTCTGCCATACTTCGAGTCCCAAGAAATAATGCATTTGGCCCAAATCCTTCATTTCAAATTTGGCAGTTAATGCTTACTTGAATTCAACAATGAGTCTCTCTGAACTGGTGATGAAAATATCATCCACATATAGAACTAGAATCAAACACTCATTTCCATCAATGTGATAATATAGGTTTGGGTTGGCTGTGCTTTTTTTGAAACCCAAACTCATTAGGAAACCATCCATTTTCTCATACCAAGCACGTGGTGCTTGTTTTAGACCGTAGAGGGATTTCTTCAATTTGCATACATGAGATTTTTCATTGTGTATAACGAAATATTCTAGTTGTTCAATATAGACTTCTTCCTCAATTTCACCATTGAGAAAAGAAGTCTTTACATCCATCTGATGTAGCTTCCAACCCATGGAAGCAACTATTGCAATGATAGATCAAATGGAGGTATATCTGGTTATTGGTGCAAATGTCTTGTCATAGTTGACTCCCTCTATTTGTGAGAACCCTTTGGCCCCAAATATTGATTTATATTTTTCAATGCTTCCATCAACAACATGTTTGATTTTGTAAATCCATTTGGAATTCACTACAGACTTTCCCTCTGGTCTTGGGACAACATCCCATACATCATTCTTTAGTATATATTGGCATTCTTCAGTCATGGCATCTTTCCATACTTTCTCCCATGAGGCTTCTCCATGACAAGTAGGCTTTGAATCAATAATGCGAGTCAAGGCTGAAAGGTAGCTTGAGAATCTCTTAGGCCTCTTGCTTTCTATGGTTTCTCCTTGCATGACTTTATGCCCTTCTTCTTATTCTAAAGTTTGTCAAGCCCAAGGAGGTATTTTATGTCCAGCTGTGATGTCTCTGGGTATATTACTTGGGGAAACCGAATCTGCTGGGGTAACTAGGTAAAATGACATTGTTGGCTCATCTGGAACAATATTTGTCTCCCTTTGAATTGCTGAATGAGGAGGAGGTATTGTTTCGCCATCTATTTCCATCTAAGCTTCTCTGGATTTCTGGAAAGCTACTTCTTCAAAAGTAACATCTTTGCTTACTTCAATTTGTCTCTAACTTGGGATGTAGATTCAATATGCTTTTGAGGATTTGTATCCTACAAATGTACCCTTTCTTCCTGAAGGTTCTAGTTTGGTTCTCTTTTCTTTGGGTACATGAAGGTACACTGGACATCCAAATATTCTGAAGTGTCTAATATCAGGCTTCACTTTGGTGAATGCTTCTTCTAGAGTAATGTTCTTCAAGATCTGATGAGGACTACAGTTTTGAACATATACTGTTGTCATACATGCTTCTGCCCATAGAGTCATGCATAGACTCTAATCATGTATCATTGCCTTAGTTGCCTCAATAATAGTTATGTTCTTCCTTTCAACAACCCCATTTTGTTGAGGATTGTACGGAACTGTGAGCTCCCTCTTGATCCCCACTTCAGTACAAAAATGAAGAATTATTTTGAGATGTATTCTCCTCCATTGTCTAATCTCAATACTTTGATTTTTATTCCGGTCAAGTTTTCAACCTGAGCTTTGAATTATTGGAACTTGGCAAGGACTCCATCCTTGTTCTTCAGGAAGTAAATCCAAGTTTTCCTGGAGTGATCATATATGAAGAGTACATAGTACAAGTACCCATTTAAGGATTCAACAATGATTGGCCCACATACATCTGAATGTATCGAGTCCAATATTTCCTTGGATCTGTTGTCACTGCTAGGAAAGGATCCTTTAACATTTTTTCCAAGGGCACAACCTTTGCAAACACCTTCATGTTGGATATGGATCTCTGGTGAAACTGTTACCATTTTCTTTAGAGCTAAAAGAGCTCTATAATGAATGTGAGAAAGTCTTCAATGCCATAACTCACTCAAGCTGATAGTGTCATGTGATAAGGCTTGAACTGGTTTGATGGTCAATTTATACAAGTTGTTTTCTCTGACACCAATTACTTTGGAAGAGTTGATATGAGAGTCTTTGTTCCATGCAAGGACTCTTCCTTCTGAGAAAGTAATTTTGTAACCTTTGCCTTCAAGGGCCGAAATAGAGACAAGGTTTCTCTTCATTCCTGGTACATCTAGAACCTCTTCTAATTTGAGATGCATATCTAAATCTAGTTGGAAGGTGGAAGTTCCAACACCTCTCACGTTATATCTAGCATCATCTCCAAGGAAAACATGTATATGTGTCTCTTTCTCAATGAAGTGTGTTAGATGATTTCTAATACCGGTCATGTTCCTAGAGGCACCACTGTCAATTATCCAAGTATTATCATTGATAGGAACCATACCTGAGAGTGTTGAGATGTTGATGTCTTCCTTGCTTTGGAGTTTTGTGCTGAGCTTGCTTCCCATCATGAATTTTCTCATCTTCACAAACCCTTTTCAACTACGCTAGAAAACCTAATAGCTATGCTAGACTAGAATTTTTAGGTTTTGTTGGGCTTATGAATGCCAACAATAAGCCTTTAAATATCATAGCCTTTGTGGAGCTTCTTCAATAAATTCTCAGAAATATAATTCAGAATTTTCTGTAGAATTTTGACGAAGGAGGTCGTACGCTGGGGGTACGCTGAAGGAGGTCGTACTCTTCTATGTCATTTTCAGCCCAGGTGTCCAAGTTTTGAGTGGTGAAACTTCTCTAAAAAGGAGGTGGTATGAATTTTTTTTAAACCCTAGGAGGGTCGTACGGTTTCTGCAAATGAGAGAGTGAAGGAGATGGAAAATACTTGTGCAATGGGATCTTCAAGACCTATGCTCTGATACCATGTTGATTTTTCAATAAGGTAGGTTAAGCATGTAGTTCATTTAAATTTCATCATGTCTTAACCATAAACAAGAATGTTGCAGCAACCAAGATCACAAGAAGAAACACCGTGCACAAGAACAAAAGAAGTATGCTGGGAAACCCTTCTAAACAAGGGAAGAAAACCCAACCAAATCCTTTGCTATATTCTTCAAGAGAAATAACTTTCACCACCAATAATGACTTAGCACACAAGAGGGTGCTTAAGCCCTAGAAGACTAGCACCCAAGAAACGTGCACACCTTTTTCCAAATAGATGTGTTTGCTGAAATTTCCAAACTCATAAGAAATATATGATTCTACAATGGAGAATCATCTCTTACTTATAATAAACTTGACCAATCAACAAAGGTGTCTATTCGCTCAATAGGGATGCATATTAAGGTGGGTCCAACCTGTACCCTTTACATAACAATTAGGGTTACAGGTAGGTCTGAGTCTTGAACAATATATAGCAAAGGATCTGATACAACCACTAGTGCTCATCCACTAGGGGCACATTCGTAGGGATGTCACAACTATGATTCATTGCATTACACAAAAGAACTAGGTCTTCACATGTTCACCTGTGCTCGTCCATAGACACGTCCACTCTACAGATCTGCTTTCCCATTGCCACTGACAGGAGAATCATCTGGAGTATTCTCGTCATCTCTACTTCTCAGAGGGGGCTATCACATCATATTCATTTCTTTTCACATGACGATGTGCCCAACACTTTTGGGATTTCACACGTTCACCTTGTGCTCAACCACATGCATGTCCTAACTTAACAAATCTCTCTTCCACCGGATAATCATCTGGAGTTCTTCTCACTCTTTGAATGGAGGAGTTCATCTCTACGTCCCTAACTTTGTCTTAGGCATAAACCATGTACCCTTCTTAGGGGATTTCTCTCAGGTTTGTAAGTAGAGAGAAAGACTCACATAGCTGCTATGTTCCACATCTCACATGTTTGTAAGCTAGAGGATGTCTCCCATAGTTTCATTCATCAACATTTGGTACTCGAGAATGCATTGTATCCATGCAATTAATGTATCCACCAACTCCAACCCATCATATCAATCAAAGACAAAGTATTCGATGAACTCTTCGATAGAGATATGTGTGCATCTCCTTATGGAGACTTCATATAGGCTATTCTGCAACCTCTCCATGGCATCCACAAAATCTGTTTCATAAGACTTGACAATCCATTATCTTAATTCACCATCTTCAGTGGGGTTGATGTACTTCATGCACCCCGTAACTTTATAAATGTTTTCAATGACCAATCTCTATGAATTCTCATCCATGATCTCATTGTATCGGTCGCCCTCATATAGATATAGTGGCGTGACCATGCACAAGGTGTCAGTTTCAAAGGACATCTGCCTCTTCTTAAAATTTATCACCGCATTATTGTCAAAGACCTAGTCAATCCCCAGTAATGTAGGATATGGATTAGACTCATCCATGATCTTGATGACTTTGAATTCAGCCTTTGCCTTTGGTCCTTCTATGTTCACTTCTACTTGCTCCAACCAACCTATGGGGTAGATATTATATTGATTGGACAATCAGAGATGGATGGGAGACCAAAACAACTGAGGCTTACCCATCACTTTCCAATATTTCTCGGGAAAAATGTTCACGTCGAATCCCAGATCCAACATGAATCCATCCATATTGTACCCACTGAGCTCTACTGTCATCTTGAATTCCAAGCCAATGTGCTTTTTCTTGCTGACCTGACATACATCACTTTTTGGCAGTGGAGTAGATATGGTTGTCTCCTCTCCTTGTTCTTTCATGCAAGTAGCTAAAATTTGGGTCAACTAACTTGCATCTTCTAGACTTACTTGTAGCTAACAACAATGTATGAAGATATTGACTTGACATTTAGATTCTTCCATGCGACCTAAGTTGTACAAGGCTTCTATGCACACTGTGCGTTGCAAATGCTCCTAACATTGTTCTTCATATACCTTTTTCTCAGCGTGTCGAAACATAGTTTGTTTGCATGCTTCTTCTATCGATATTTGGGTCACACATTGTATTTCCTTGTGCATGCGAGCCTCCTCCAAAGATATTTGCATCAAGTTTTGGAAATTCTCGTATGCACTAGCTTCATCCAGTTACCTCTGCATCACCCATTGCAACTCTTCATGGATCTGAGCTTCTTCTAGTGACCTTTGTCTCGCCCTTTGCACTTCCTCCTGGATATGTGCCTCTTCAAGAGACCTCTGAGTCACGCATTGCAGCTCCTTGCACACTCTTTCTTCTTCAAGTGCTTTCTGTGCACTGTGCAGAAACTACTTCTGTTGAGCAACGTCAAACTTTGGAGGGGGATGAAGATCCTTCATAATCTTCCCTTCCAATTTTTGACCTGATCCTTCACCATGCTCAAAGTATGCACCTATCTTTTCCCCTCCGCGGGTTACAACCTGGATGTCAACGTACTCATTCTTATTCTTGCTTTTTCTCGGCTCGACATGCACCATGTTGTAGTTGGTCTTCTTGTCCTCCCACTTCTTCAGTAAGTCGGGACAACCCTCGCTTACATGTTCAATACTATAACAATATGAGTAGAGCACGCATGGCTTGGTGCAAAATCGTGAGATATGGCCAATCTCACCGTAATTAATACATTTGGGGTCTAGATCCTCTGCCATATTTGTGGTCACAACCATTCCCATATACACCTCAGGGTCCTCCTTGATATCCACCTCTGTCTACGCCATCGTTCTCACGACCCTTTTTATCCTTCTGCACCCGGAATGTATCACATATGTTAACTTGCATTAACTGGAGGGAGCGAAAACTATTGACATCATGGCCGGAAAATTTACAGAACTCATACAATGTGGTGTGAGTTGTTGTTTTTTATTTTTGCAATGTGGGACAACGAGGTGGAACATGGCCCCATTTATTTCATATTTCATAGCATTCAGACTGTCCAGATGGAAATGGACTTGGCGCTCCTATCACCACATAATTTGGAAGGAAAGGGCACTTGTCTCGGATATGCCCCTCAGAACGACATGTAGTACACTATACGTGCTCGTGCATGACTTTAGTCTTGGCCATATTTTGTAGTTCTATCGTTAGGTTGGCCAATTGTGACTGAACTTGTTCCAACTCGACCAATGTCTCTATGCCTCCAAGTGTATCTTCCAAGCGCATCGTGATCTCGACTGCCTCTGCCTGAGTCGTCATCTTTTGTTGGGTGAGAGGTACTCGAATATGGGGGAGTAACCTCGCAATGAACCATTCTTTGTGATGCACATCTTGGATTTGGAACATTAGCCTATCAAACAAAATTTTGAACTATTAGTCATAGTCCCAAACAATTTATCCTTCCTTCTGTTTGATCTCTTTGATTTCAGTAATGCATTGGGATTCTGACTTAGGCTTTTGAAACTCCCTAAGAAGATCATGCTTAATCTTGGCTAGGGTCCTTTCCTGTCCCATTGGCATAGTAGCCTTGTATTTCATGTACCACGTCAATGCTCTATCCTTGAATGTAGCCTCTAGTTGCGTGATCTTAGCCACGTCGTTTGTAACTCTCTTTACCGACCAAATTGCTTCATAGATGAACTAGTGTTTCTTTGCATCGTCCTTACCCTTTCCATGGAACATGGGAAACCTCAGTGTAATTTATTGATTCTCCATCTTCGAACTGGATCTAGTTCCTCTTCTTTGACTACTATTGGTTGGAACTTTCCACACCATTGTTTGAAATACTGAGAGGGGGGGGGGGAACCAATATTTAGTTATTTTTAGTAACCTTTAACACTTTAAAGTTATAGAAGAATTATGCAACATTATTCAATTGCTAAGTAACAACATATCATATAACATGCGTAGTACACATATATTTTATGTGGAAACCCAATCGGGAGAAAACCACATAATGATTTCTTAAAATAATAAAGATTACAGTCAGTTTACGTGCACCAACATAATGGAAGCCACTACTCCCTGGATTTACTAGCATGAATTGGAGGGAGGCACCAATTCCCTGCAAGAACCAACCTGTTGGATGTTCTGAGGCACCAACCTAAAAGGAGACTCCAATCTCCACCCTGGCACCACCCTATCACCCTGACTTTGAACAATGAATAAGATAGATTTTGCCTATGAGGACCTCTTGTCCAATCTTCCCTGCAACTTCCAGCTATCTTGTTTTGACCCTTCGTTTCAACCTGTTGCTCACTGCTGCACACACACATGTAAACACGTCCTTGAATGGTATTCACTTCACCATGAAATCCTCATATTTTCACTCTCAACTCTGACTAAAACCATCTCACCTTGCCATATGCCATGCTGGTCATATATCTGCAATTGTCACTTTTGATTCTTCCAATATCACTGACATATGTTTTTCTATCTAAATCTGTCACAAACTTGTTGTATCCTTTACCGCAACAATATGCTCACCAACTGACCTTAACTTGACCTCAAGATTTTTGTCAAAACAATCCTCAATATGTTGTCCAATCTACTATCAAATTTTTTGTCAAAACTCTCAAAACTGCTGTCAAATTAGCTTTGTAATAACCCTTATACTTGGCCCTAGTTTTTCCTTATATCACAACCCTTCTCCTCTTCTTGAATCATCCTAAATGCCTCATGCTGACCTGCACATTACAAATCCACGCGTTGTCTCTTGGTTAGATCTACACACTACCACTCCACACACAATCACCTTCTCCAAACAACACATTTCCACTTTGTGTGACATTCTCTCTTTTTATCAATGCACCATTGTTATGTGCTTCATCTTATTCTAAGATTGTGACACTTTGCAACATCCAAGGGGTGCATACTTCATCACCTAGGTCCATACTAGTATCACTTTCAGTATCCCTACTGGACACCATATCCTCTATGCCACACCTATTTGCGGGCCTATCCTTTTCTGTGCCCCACACTTCCACAACATCCACTCCTACACTACCACTTGTTGCATTTTGTTTTATCTTAATCTTGGACCTGACCCCTCATCACGCACTCTTGGCTACTTCTTTTCCACCTTTCTCTTCTACTCTTATTTTTATTTCAACTCTTCTTGTGTACCTCTCATCTCCTTTTCTCCTCTGCACTTTTGGTTCCATTCAACGCCTCACCTCATCTTAACAACTTCTTGGATCCTCCTTAATGGATCCATCTTTTGGCTCATTTTCCCCCACCTTTTCCAAAGAGCCCCCAACGTTAGGGGGTTTACTCGATTATTCTATCGGGCTCCATGTGTTAAGCCCTAATATTGGCTCATTACCCCTTAATTGGGGCATATTATATTAGTAATGTTATTTTATTTATGTTGGCTTTAGGCCATTAGTTGTAATTATACCTCCTAGTCTCCTATATATACCAAGGAGACATTTTCATTTTGAATCATCTTGTACTTGAACATTTAAGTGGGGTAAAAAGAGGTTTCCCCTTAGAAGAGGCTTATTATCTGAAATTATCTCCTTTTCAAGGCGTTGAGTACTTTTTATGAGGTTTTTCTATGCTATATTGATATTTGGTTCTTAACATATGGTATCATAGCTCAAGGTCTTGGGGTTTCGCTGCTACATCTGAGACACCTTGGAATTTTTGCTATAAATTTTTTTCTATAACGTTTAAGAAGAAACAACTTGCAGGATATTTAGTAGATGGATCAAGGTACGATGGGTTCAAAATTCATATTGTGAGGCCTTATACTTTCAGAGATACAACCTGTATAAGATAGGGTTCTGGAATCATCCTGAATTGAGCCATTGCGGAATTTTCACTATAAAACAATTTCTGTAACATTTCAGACCCTGAAATCGAAAGGATATTTACATAAATTAGTACGGTATCTATGGTAAAAATTTCATCTTCTGGTTCATCTTAAATTTGTAGATGCACCTTGTGTAAGATAGGGTATCTGACTAGTCCTATTGACTAGTCTCAAGAAGATGTTCCATGTAAAACAATCATAACTTCTTTCTAGAGTATCCAAATTGAGTGGGATTGGTTTCATTGGATCATGGACAGTCTGTAGTATTTCTGGTGCAAGTTTCAGAATTTTATATCAATTATTTTGTGCAGGGAACGCTATACAAGTGAGATCTCCTGGAAAGGCCAAAAATCAACAAGTTGTGGGGAAGTTACCATAAATTCCACTTGGCACATCCAATTTTGATCACACCTGTGGAATTTCAGAGAAGAAATATCAGAGAACTACATAAAAGAAAGTTTCATACCCAGAAGGGCTAAAAATTGGGAGATACAACAGAAGAAATATTGTCTAGCAGAACCACCTCAAAATCAAGGTTCAAAAGTAATACTTGGCCAACATGCCACCCAAAAATGGAACTTCTACACCAAATAAGCCTCCAGACAATCCTACTTGGACTCTTGATGAAGGTGAAGAAATGGGTAGGGACATAAATGATTTACAAAAGAAGATAGTAACAAAAGATGAACTACAAGAGGTGATGGAGGGTTTAAAAGGGGATATCATGGAAGTATTGGAAAATTTCGTAACAGAGAAGACACCTGAAAGTGAAAATGCATCCCATGAAATTCATGATGAGGACACAAGGAAGGTGAATCAAGAATGGAGAAACTCCAACTTTGGGTTGAAGACCAACCACATTCCTAAGATCGATATGAGG
>ML818407.1:38161-50965 GCA_009831015.1 Picea engelmannii | reverse complement strand
CATGATATTTCTTTCCATACCACAAATGCATAGTGGCACCTTGGCAACTCTCATTTACTCATGGTGAGAGAAACAATACTTAATTCATCAATTCAAAATTTCCTATCAATTAACGTTGATGTTTTTTACTAATGGAAAATGAGGATTATAACTAGTTGATCTGGGGGTTACTAATGGGTATAAGGAAATGGGGTTCACACTTATCTTTGATTTCTAGGCATTGTACAATGGCTCCAAATCTTTAACCCACCCTTTAATAAACATACATCTTTTAATTAAAATTCTTGTCAACTTTGAATAAAATCTAGCATCCATGTCTTTGCAGCCTAACATGCCTTGCAAACAATGAAAAAATGATATGTAAATGAGAATGAGGAATATGATTTTGTACTCAAATTCCACCTGACTAACACCCAATGCTTGATATTGACTTCAGACAACTCTCTTGCCTACAACACTCAATGGAACAAAACGATAAAATAAAAATAAACTTGTAAATCATCATGTACAACACCATAGGTTTGTTCTAATAACATAAAATAATCTTTGAATATAAACACTAGTGAATTAATATGTATGGGAAATTTCTTAGCACCCGAATCTACTCAAAAAGGAAAAAACATTGCACAATAAGCTAGAAAATTCCCCTCCAAGAAAAACACATTCATTGTCTTGTTAGCATGTTGTTATAGCACCCCAACTAGTGTTTTTTTTTTTATCTCAAATTGGTTTTTTTAATTTTCTTGGGTCCTGATGGATCCTCCCCAAGGAAAAACACATTTCTCATTGTCTTTCTTCACAGCTCCATTTTCCCCCATGTTGCTTTTTTTAATGTGTTTTTTTAGTATGCCTAGGTCTAGGTAGAGCCTCCCTAAGGAAAAACACATTGCTAAACTTGTTTTGGGTGTCCCCATGCTACAATTTGGATTCTCTTACATTTTTGTTTTGTTTTATTAGGGCCTAAAAAATCCCCCCCAAGGAAAAATATATTGCTAATCTTCTTGACGCACTACTGCAGCTACCCCCATGCTACATTTTTCCCTCTAGTTTGTTTTTCTCTTGCTACAAGTTTTGGAAAGGCCTCCAAGGGAAAAATGCATCATTGAATACTTTCCTTCATCCCTGCAACTTCCTCACCATTACATTTTATCTTCTAGTTCATTTTTAATCTTGTGTTAACCCCAAATCGATTCCCTTAATCAATTCACTAGTTTGCAGTATATGGTCATTTCCTTATAAATAACGATTTCTTCATTGGGGGTTTATTTCTCCATGTCGCTATAAGAGTTGGCCTCTAAGTTCTATGTGGATTATAAGGATTCCCAATGCATTCTTTGGAATCCTATGAATTCCATTAATGATGTTGAGAAGTTGCATGCACCATAAGGAGAATTAGAAGATCACGTGTTGCATGGAAGATTCATCATTGATTGTGTAAGGGCTTGGGTGGGTCTGAATGAAAATTTTGTGTTTCAAGTTTTGTTGAACTCACATGCATCATTTGGGAGTCCATGAAGGTAACATGTAATGCTTGTATGTTTTGGTAAGGATCATGTTTCCTCAAATGGTCTTGAATCAACATACAATCCTAGATGCCTCTTGCATGAAACTCAATTGCTTGTGATTTGTTGGATCGATAATATCGATATATAATCTTTTCCAGATGTTGAAAAATGAATTGCAATTCTCTGATTGATGTTGGAGGCTTCTTTCTCCTTTAGAAATTCTTCCCGACAATTACATGAGGAAACATGGGTGAAAGAGTACTAAATAATTCAAAGTAAGTATGTTGTAATCCCAGGTGAGTGCTGACATGACAAACATGTTTTATGGATCATGGAAAAGTGCTTGTGGTGATGTGATAAAAATATAACATCCTAGGTGGATTGGGTTTCTTTAAAAAAATGTAATAAATTCCTTCTTTTCTTGTTTACTTTGTGAAGTTGAATGCTTACTTTCAAAAACCAACATTGCCTTAGAAAGGAGTAACATTGATAGTCAAAACAAACATGTTTTCATATCTTTCTACCACTCATATCTCCTTATTTCTAACTTTATCCATGCTTGTCACTCTCTTTTATCCACTGCATTAGATTAACATGTATCATAGTAATAGGCACGTCAATGCGAGACTTGATTATGCCTTTGCTTACAATGAAATGATTTGATATGTCACAATTCATCTATGCATTAACAACCTAAGCATGTATAATTTTAATGTTTTATGCACAAAATGAAAGTCTTGCAACTATAATAACACAATCATCGATCATCCTCAAACAAGCAAAGGAAAACACCACCATTAAGCTATCACAATATAAACAAAGGTACTTTGGTAAGGTCTTTGCGAGCAATATGGTTTTGAATTCATCACACTTTCAAGACATAAAGAAATTGTAAGATACTTAGAGATCATAAAATCCAAGGTAGTCATCCAACTAAACTAAAAGTAGAGATCAAAGAAACCATCTTGTTAGAAGCATACAAGTGCAATTCAAGTAATAGTGCTAGTCATGCAAACCAATCAAAGAAATTGAAAAAACTCAAGAAAATCGATCACATCAAAAGCTCAAGTCATAAAGAATATTAAGATATGGTAGATGAAATTTAAAAAAAAATGGAGTCCCTATCTCCTAAGGTATAGGGTTTCTTGAGGGAATCAACAAATACTCAGACATTGAGCAAAACTAAGAACCTCTAATAAAATCCACTGAGTCATGAACTGGAAGCGAAGGAAAATTATTTTGTGTTCCATGGAAATCTAATTATTGAACATAAGAAGATTAATCAAAGACTTTCCTCACAAGGGAATCAATTATCATTCTCATGAACCAACTTGAAAAATCTATCATCTATGCCAAAGAAGAAATTTGATGAGGTTTAATAACTCTAGCATGAACCAATGAACAAGGTTACAATCATGATCCTAGGACCTATTTAGTTTAGGGTAGTGAAAATTTCCACAAGCATGGAATATGATATCTCTCATGTGGTGTTCCACTATTCATAAGAATGCATAACCCCCATGGAGTCACCAAAACATCACAAACCTTTCTCTACTACCAACTAGGTGTCTATAGCCCAGGTGGAGATTTTCTACATCACCTCATAATGTTTAACTTTATTTCCTCACCTTCTCTTTTTTAATATATTGCTTCGAAATTCATGGATGGGGGGGAGAAGTAGCCCTTTATAGGTTTGATGGGGTTGTTCACCTTCTTTTGGGATTTATTAAAGATTATCCAAAACTACATATTCAAAGTATCCCCTTTCGATTTAAAACCCTGAGCTTTTTATTTTCACCTTTCTCATGACCTATTCATTTAGTGTGTGTGAATGGATTCTTCCAGTAACTTATTAGGTTGATTAAGTTGAGGTGCATGGATAATCAAGGGGTTAGTTAATTGGAAATTTTCAAGTCTTTTCACTAACTGCAACTTTTTTTTGATATCAATGATCAACAATCAAGTTCATATTTCCTTAAGCTCATACTCAATAGTGAGTTATCATTGATTTTTCAGGGAAAATATGCTAGATTCTAAGAAAGTAAATTAAAACATGAACTTCGTGAACCAATATAATAAAACACAAAAAAACAAAAGTATGAAACAAACTCACAATTGAACCAAGGAATGACAATAACTATATATGAAAACCAAGAATGAAATAAATTGACTGAAAGAAAGAATCAAAGAAAACACTAATATATGAAAGCAATTAAATCTTAATATGCACAAGCTAGACTGCCTCAAGGGAAAGCTAACTGAAATACAAATTCAAGAGTTGGTCATATTTTTTTTTGGGGGGGGGACTTGATTCTATCCATGTCTTAGAGACGATATGTTCCAAGGTCAATCTTTTCTACAACTTTATATAGTCCTAATCACCAAAACTTTATATGTTTCCCTTTTATTTCACTAGCCTTATGTTACTTGAAGTTCTCCTTTTCCTCTCATGCATTATTGTCAAGCCAATGCTTAACAAGATTCTAATCAAAATCAAATTTCTTATTTTATTTTCCCCTCTCTTCCTCCAATTTGATTAGAGCATTATTATTTTTTCAATGGATGAGAAACTATCATCACTTACTTTCTATGAGTTTCAAAGAAAGAAGAAAGATATTAGAAATTAATATTGTTTCTTTTTATTAAACTAGGAAATAAGGATAAGTCCAAAGTGTTATGTTGGGTGTAACTTGACCTACCCATGATGCATTGAAGAGTGCATTGTGCAAGTTGTGGTGGCGGTCAACCACCATTTTCTTTATAATCTTAATCAAGTTCTTATTCATGGACTCTACAACACCATTTCTATGGGGATAATAGTTAGATGAGTAAAGAAAAATAATTCCCTTGTCTAATGCAAACTCAATGATATCCAAGGATGTGAAATACAATGCATTATAAAATATTGAAATGGAATGCACACCAAAATTGGTAATGCTTTGTTTTTTAGAAACTAAAGAATTGGTGCATCATTCAAAGTGGTTAAATGGATGTCTTATGAACATTGAGTAAAATAATTGATAGCTGATATGTAAACATCCATGGATATTCCATTGGAACATCTCATCACAACAAATCTTATAATATTATGAAATCTTATACTATGCACACTAATTTTCATTAGATCCCAAATTAATTAATTACCATCTTTGCTTGAATTTATGAAAATAATTGAATACAAATGAAAGAACAGGAAAAAATATACACACCGTCCACAAAATTGTACACAAGATGTATTCTGGGAAGCCCAATATGGGAAAAAACCTAGATAGAATGTGAGGCCTACGCTCTTCTCTTTTTTATTCATTTATGGAAAGTGAGTACAAAGAAATAGGAACTCACTATGGAGTTTCCTTTGACATTGTGGCTTGAATGGATGCTACAAAAACTCTTACTCATATGTTATACTCTCAAAATACCACTCCTTGGATGCTCTCCTTCTTCTTATTTCTCCGATTATTTTTGCAAATGTGTGTATTATTGTTTATCTAGATCTATTATGTGAAGGTTCAACACATTTACATGGTATCAGAGCCGACAGACTTCTAAGAAAAAGATACACCAAATGTTTTTGCAGGTACAAAAGATTGAAGACAACGAAAAGATGGATTTCCAAAAAGAATTCATTCTTACACCTTACAACTATTTTGCATGGAAGGATAAAATAGCCATACATATCCAAACTAGAGAGTTGTAAATGTTAACCTTGAATACAAATACATAACCAACATCAACCATAGAAAAATCCAAGTACTTAAATTGCATGTATGAGGCACTCAGAACAATTCGCAGTGTTATTTCTCCTGATCTCGTTTTTCGCATATCTTCCTATAAGACTCCCAATGAATCCTGGACCACCTTGGAAGGGCTCTTTGGAAAACAAGATGAGATGAGGGGACACATGCTGGAGGTGGAGCTACTCACATTGGATCCAAAAATCTTCGACAATATCCAATATTTGTTTACAAAATTCAAGGATTTACTGTCGCAACTCAAATCTTGCGGGGTTGATAAATCGAAGGAGGAGAAACAAATGGTTCTCACCATTCTCTCCAATATTGGTCCTGAATTATCTATATTCATATCCACATTCCATTATGTCAGATTCACCTTCGGAGCCACCTGGAATATGCCTTCTCTTGAGGACTTTACTGAATCCCTGACATAAGAGAAAATCAAGATCATCAACATGGGAACAATCAAAGGCCCAAGGGCGCATGCACTCACTGTGCATGATGGAAACCAAAAATATCAGAAATCTAAAGATAAAGATAAACGGAAAGCTCAAGCACATCCGAGGAAGGAAGGGTACACAAAACCCTTCACCGATGCCTCCAAATCCAAAGGGGAAAAGGGAAGAAAAGGGGATAAATGCTTGTACTGTCATAAGGGATTCCATCCAGAATCCACATGCATGAAAAATAAAATAGATCTAATGTCTCAAATACTTCAGCAAGACAACCTTGGAGATCACATCCCCGAAGGTTCCAGGAAGAAGAAGCCAAAACATCTGAATTCCAAGAAAGTGAATTCTAGCCATGCCTTGATTTCCATCAACTCCTCTCCTGATGCTTGGATCGTATATTCAGGAGCATCACATCACATGGATGCCTCAAAAGAAATATATTCTTCTTTGGATGCATGCAAAGGTCCTCCTATTCTGATGGGGGACAACTCTTCTGTCAAAGTCACCAACAAAGGAAGAATTGAACTCACCAACGAAAGCTTCGAGAATGTGCTACACCTTCCCAAACTTTCTGTCAACCTTCTCTCCATGTATCAGATGACGAATTCTGACACCGGAAATAAATTCGTATTCACACCAAATTCCGTGGACATCTACGACATGAAAACCAACTCCAGGGTTTCTACCGGTGAGGTAAATCATCAGTCTAGATTGTATACTTTTTATGAATTCATTGAACCTGATTCTGCTTTACTGCTTACTCATGCCGATGAAAGTAGTAGGATATGACACGAAAGGTTTGGACATTTGAATTTTAGATACATGCAACAAATTAGCAAGAAATTATTGGTTGATGGTCTACTGGACATCCATTTCTCCAAGGGAGTATGTGAGGGATGTGTTCTCGGAAAACACCCTCAAGAGAAATTCGACAAAGGAAAGTCTCATAGAGCTTCTGCACCTTTAGATCCGATCCACAGTGATATTATGGGTCCTTTTCCACATCCATCCATTAGAAAAGCGAGTTTTGTTCTCGTTTTTGTTGATGATTTCTCACATTTTACTTGGATGTACTTTCTCAGGAAAAAATCTGAGGTCTTTCAACACCTCAAAGATTTCAAATCCCTAGTTGAGACATAGTCCGGAAAGAATATCAAAGTCCTACGAACTGATAATGGGGGAGAGTATGTAAATCATGAGATCTATAATATTTTCCATGAGGCAGGGATTCAATTGTAGCACACATTTCCCTATACTCCGTAGAAAAATGGATTTGCTGAGTGGAAAAATAGATCTCTAAAGGAGATGGCATCTTGCATGATACATGCAAAGTCACTACCACATAGACTATGGGCCGAAGAACTTAATTGTGAAACATACATCCAAAATAGATATCCCCATAGATATGTCAAGGATAAGACCCCCTATGAGGCTTGGATCAGCCTCGAATCGAAAGTGACCCACTTTCTCATTTTCGGTTCACGTGCATGGGCCCAGATTCACTCTGAAAAGATGAAGGCACTTGATCGACAAATCACTACATGTATTTTTGTTGGATACCCCGACAATGTGAAGGGATATAGGCTTATTGATATTTCTTCAGACAGGCTCATCATTGAGTGAAGTTTCCAATTCGAGGAAAGTGTCTCGCATGCACCTCAATAGCCGCATAGAGACACCTTCATTCTTCCACCTGTCTGAGATGATGAGCATGCACATGCCGACTCTTCTTAAGATGAGAGTTCTGATTCAGAGGACTCAGATGATTCAGATTCAAAGTCAGTACAATCAGATCTAGATTCAGAGAATCTAGATGCAGTTGTAGAGCCAGAGCAGAGGCTCAAGTGGGAACAAACTACTCTTCAAGATGCAAGGGATCTCGTTGGTGATCCAACAGATACTAGGAAGACTCGATTTGATTTCGATGAGCCTTATGTTGCATTCACTGCCACTGAACCATTTCCCTCTAGGTATATTTTCTTGGTTCAATATTCAGATCCATAGTCTTATGGCGAGGTAGTTGAAAATCCCTTTTGGGAATCCGCCATGCAGGAGGAGTACAACTCCATCCTTGAGAACCAAACTTGGGATCTGGTTCCCCTTCCTTATGGGAGGAAAATTGTCAGATTTAGATGGGTCTACAGGACCCAGAGCGCAATGGATAAACAGATCAACAAATACAAATCTAGGCTTGTTGCCAAGGGCTTTCAGTAGGTTGATGGTATTGACTATGATGAGACCTTCGCTCTAGTAGCGAAGATGAATTCCATACGATTGGCACTTTCCATTGCGACAACCAAAGTATGGGAAGTCCATAATATGGATGTGAAGAATGCATTTATTCACGATGATCTATTTGAGGATATCTATATGGAGAAACCCCATGGATTTATGCAGGACTCATCTTTGTTCTGTTGACTGAAGAAGTCCCTTTATGGCCTCAAGTAGGCTCCGAGGGCATGGTATGCCAAGATGGAATCCTACCCGTTGTCACAAAAATTTGTATGTTGTAAATCATACCTGAATGTCTACATGCTCAAGATGACTGATTCACTTCTACTCTTAGTTTTGTATGTTGATGATTTGTTGATCACCGGTTGCTTGACTTAAGCGATTGCTGCAGTTAAGAGGATTCTACATGACAGGTTTTTGATGATGGACATGGGTCTGCTACACTTCTTCCTTGGAATCGAGATCAGTCATGATGCATTAGGCATCAAACTGTCTCAGGGGTTTCCCATGAGGTTTTCCCTCTTTCCTCACTTTATTTCAGTGTATATTTTGTATTTGGCTACCTAACATGGCCTCATTGTGGGGACCCATTCTTTATTTTCACCATAGTGTTGTTCAGGGGGTGTTGGAGTTACTTCACACACACCTAGGATTTATTTTTCCTAAGGTTTTTGCTTGTTTATTAGAAATTATCTAGTCTCCTATATTTTAGGGGAGAATATTCCACCTAGAGAATATTCTCTTCTAGTTGACACTTCAGTTTGACTAGTTGAGTTGAGTTTAGATGTTGCATTGGTTTTGTCACCATGTAACATTGGGATCATCAACAAATAATGCACACTTTCCTTGGGATCATCACTAGACTGATGCATTAATCTTGATTCCCTAAGTTAACTCCTCAATACTCTCTGTTCAGTTAGTTAACTGAAGACTAGTTGACTAGTTAACTCAACGAGGTGGCAGTTCACTCCCGTAACTGCCTGAGAGACTAGACTAGGTGGTAGTTCTCTCCCGTAACTATTCATGTGTGTCTAGATCACTCTAGACCACCACTATGGCGCATTGGTTCTCCTCCAGTGTGCACTCATTGAGTTATACATAGTATATCATGTGTAAATTATTCATTATTCATAACGGTTAATGAGAATTCTTTCATTCTTTCTCTCCTTCTTGTTCTTTCTCTAATTCTCTTTGCAAATGTGTGTATTATTGTTTAGCTAGATCTATTCTGTGTATGATCTGGATTTATGTAGGAACACAATGAAATACATAAATACACATAAATACAGAGATGCAGCGGATATAAGACTTCATTTCATTAATAACAAATGACTGAAATATGCTTACAGACAGAATGGAAATAAACTAGCTAGGGTGCTGGTAGCTTATCTCTGAGAAGATATGTGGCGGCTACTGGCCTCTGAATTGTG
Source organism: Picea engelmannii (assembly GCA_009831015.1). Lineage (NCBI taxonomy): Eukaryota > Viridiplantae > Streptophyta > Pinopsida > Pinales > Pinaceae > Picea > Picea engelmannii. The sequence continues at coordinate 41,612 of ML818407.1, read as the reverse complement.
TTACAATGAGGATCGAAGGCCTATTATTATTTAGAAACAATGGAAAACCCTAAACATCCAAATACGTAACCCTAGGAGATGAAACGCCAAGACTATGGGCCCCGTTTGGGTAAGTTGGTACATCAACTTCCCAGGGACATAACTTTGGCATATGATCTTTGTTTGACGCATTCCATACCTCGTTAGAAATATCTATTAGAGGAATACAACTTTTGGGTTAGCAACATTGATCGACAATCCATGTTTCTCCCTGGTTTCCTAAAAAACATCGTTTAAGGCCTCAAAACGGCTTCGGAAGTTCAGGACCCAAAAAAGTGCTAAAAATAGTAAATTGTGTGGAAACTAAAAAACTGAAAGAAGCAATGGTGGGGATCCAAGTGGAATAGGTGGGTGGCCACCAATATCCACCTGGATCATTCCTCCCCCCTTAGGAAGCAATGGTCCCCATTGCGTTGAGTTCCTCTATGAGATGATGAAACTTCTATTGAACTTGGTCCTTGGTGAGCCATTTGTCTTGGTGAAGGAGTTGGCCTACTTTGACAACTCGATATAGCAGTATCCTTTGTTTTCGGGTGTGATTGATCTGTGTATCCATGATCCGATCAGTTCTGGCTTGTTCCATGTAGTCTAGATTTAACTCTATTGATGTGAGTTGTTCTGCCATGTCGGATGTGTCTAGTAGAGGTGGAAAGTAGGGCCGAAGGCGGTCCACATTGAACACTAGGTGCAGACCAAGGAATGGTGGAATGCTGAGATCAAAGGAATTTTTCCCTACAGCTTTGGTGAGGGTGTACGACCCATATCGGAGTGGACGAAGCTTGTGGTGGCATCCAACGAGGTGCTCCTTTTGCAAATGCAGCCACACTTTGTCACCCACCTGGAAGTTGTGTGGCACCCGATGTTGATCATGTCGCTGCTTGTACTTAACATTGGCTCTGTCCAAGATGTCATGAACCTATTGGCAGATGTGTTGAATTTGCTCAATGTATTTGTTTGCCTTATCAGCCTCAGACTGGACATGAGTTGAATCTTCCTGAGTAGCCACAAATGGCATGGCTATGTCAATGGGACATAGTGGCTGGAGTCCCAAGCCCACCTAAAAGGGGTTGTGGTTGGTTGAGCTATGGAGAGCCCAGTTGTAGCTGTGTTGTACATAGGGGAGGCTCTCATCCCATGTGTGTGGATGCTTTGAATTGTACATGCGTAGAATGTGTACAATCATCCAGTTGATGACCTCTGTCTAGCCATCAATTTGTAGATGGAAAGTTGTGGACTTGGTGAGCTTGGTGTCCAGCATCGACTAGAGGCTGGACCAAAATGTACTGAGGAAACTACTATCCCGATATGAGATGATATACTGTGGGATCCCAAAGTGTACCCACACCCATTCAAAGAAGAGTTTATAGTGGCTTCTGCTATGATATTCTTCTTGCATGCCATCATAATAGGCATCTTAGAGAATCGATCGATGACCACAAAAACATAGTCATTGCCATTCTTCGTAGAAGGAAGGCCCGATATGTAATCCATAGATATGGATTCCCAAGGTCGACTGGGGGTAGGAAGCGAAGTATAGAGGCCTTGCTTCTTAATGGTCGGTTTGGCAATGGCGCAAGTAGTGCAGGACTTGATGTACTTCCCGACATCTTGTCGAAGGTTTGGCCAATAGAAATACTTTTGTAGTACTGCCATGGTTTTCTCGATCCCAAAATGCCCAGCGACCCGACTATAGTGCGCCTCCCAAATCATCTTGGCATGCTTGCTTGAAGGAACACAAATATGTCCCAGGTGACAAAGCAGGGCATACTGGAGGTGAAAATTGGTAACTTTCTTACCCTCCAAGAGTGTATTGTATGTGTGGTCGAATTCTGGATCACTTGTGTAGAGAAGCGGCCAATCGGAAGTCTCGTGCCCACAAGAGTTGAGAACAGTGGTTAGTGCCACGATGGGTGGTCGACTGAGGTAGTCTGCAACATTATTGGTGCTACCTTTTTTGTACTTAATGTTCAAATGAAACTGTTACAGGTATGTGGACCACTTCTGATGGCGATCGTTCTGCAACTTCCCTTGTGTCTGTATGAATTGCAGGGGTCGGTGGTCTGTGTGGATGACCGTTTCCTTTCCCAAAATGTAATGCTTCCATTGCCGACAAGCCTACACAATGGAATACATTTATTTATCATAAGTGGGATACTTTCAGACTATGTCGGAAAGTGTCTCACTGTGATATGCCACTGGATGCCCATGTTGAGTAAGGACTACCCCAATAGCATAGTTAAAGGCATCTATCTTGATCTCAAATGGTTGTTGCAAGTATGGTAATGTGAGCACTGGTGCAGAGCAGAGGCAATGCTTCAATTCCCTGAACGCCTTCTGTTGAGATTCAGATCAAAATACTTTTTCTTTAGCTCCTCCCTTGGTGACTTGACTCAAGGGCCAAGTGATATGAGAGAATCCCAACACAAACCTGCGGTAGAAATTGGCAAGACTTAAAAAGCTGCAGAGCTCTATTAGGGTGGTTGGGACTGGAGAATCTCAAATGACTTGGATCTTTGTTGTATCCACATGCACCCCCCGCTCATCAATAATGTATCCCAGATAATGAACCTGGGTTATGCCAAAAGTGCATTTCTCCAAATTGGCACACAACTTGTGTTGCCGCAGTGTTTGGAGGACCTATCGCATGTGGTGGAGGTGCTCTTCCCAAGTCTGGCTGAAGATCAGAATGTCATCCAAGTACACCACTACAAATGAGTTGGTGAATGGCCGTAGGATGTCGTCCATTAGCCTCATGAAGGTTGCAAGGGCATTCTTCAACCCGAAAGGCATGACTAACCATTCGAAAAGGCCCTCCTTGGATTTGAATGCAGTCTTCCACACATCAGAGGGTTCGATTGGTACCTGGTGATACGCAGACTTCAAGTCGATCTTGCTAAAATATTTATCCCCCTTGATTTGGTCCAGAAGGTCATCAATCCATGGGATCGGGTACCTATTCCGGACAATGATCTTGTTCAGTGCCCGATAGTCATTGCAGAGTCTCCAAGTCCCATCCTTCTTCTGCACCAACATGATCGGGCTCCCACAGGGCAATGAACTCGGCCGGATGTGACATTTCTACAACAACTCCTGAATCTACCTCTTGATTTCGTCATTCTCTAGTGTAAATTCTAACCTTGTACAATATCTACTACAAACTGATATTCAGAAAAGAACATAAAAGATACAATGGAAAATACAAACATTACACAGAGATTTTTCACCTGGAAACCCAAACCGGGAAAACCAACATATATTATATTGATACGCATTGTGTTACATTGTTTACAATACAATATACATATAGGAGCCAACGGCATCCAAAACCCTAACCCAATGACTTGGATTAGTCCAAAACCCTAATTCCTTAACCGGAAATAGAAAACCATCGGCAAAAACCATGTGCCGAAAA
>ML818406.1:109970-121663 GCA_009831015.1 Picea engelmannii | reverse complement strand
TGAACTGAAAAATGAAGAAGGTTTTTCCCTTGATGTTGTACTATCCTTTGGAAACAAAGTTTCCAACATGACATAACTAAGGATAAGAGAGGAGGATTTTCCCTCTCCAAGTCGGATAAAACAATTGAACACGTGCTAGAAAGAAAAGATAAAAAACTTGAATATTATTGTTCAAGCATGCAACCAAGCTATATCAAAGAGGGAAGAACAATTCAAGAGGCTCACGGAGATAGACTTAACCGGGAGTACTAACCAAGTACAAGACGCAAAACTAATTCTCAACCTGATATTCCTAACAAAACAACAATTTGAAGAACAAGTTGATATTTTTAAAGGGTTGTCATTTGAAAAGTTCTATGGTATACTTGAATATAATGAGGACGACATAGACAATTTTCTAGTGGAATACTCCATGAAGAATCAAGACATTGAGGAAGAATTACATGGCATTTAACTTGATCTGAGAGACTTGGAGGGAAATTTGTTCAACATCAAAATCCGGTATGAGATAAACATGGCACCAATGAAAAGCTATACTGGAGAATGGTTCAAGAAAGCTATCAACAAATTGACCAACGAGGGGCAAGAAATGGTTGATATAGTTCTTGTAAGTGTTAATGAAGACAATAAAAGGACACCAACAAGCAAGTGAAGATACGAGATACCATCATAGTAAGTTTATGTTGATGACATCTTTCTTTCTTTATCAGTTCCTTCATCTAGTTAGTCTGCTTATTTGAATAGAAAGGTTTCTGAAGTCTGCTAATTTCTCTTTTCTTTTTTCCAGTTCTTGTTGTTATTTTACCACCCATCATTCTCCTTCTACAAGCTTAATTCTTGAGTATATTTTCTTTATGCTCCGTTAGAGCCCCAATCCCACTCTTTAAGACAAACACATTTTAAATTTCAAAGAATAAGTAACAAACTATATATTTTTTAGAAATTTCAAGAGAGCTATTTCGGGATTAGTTTCGGCTGTGCTTTGTAACTCTATGTTTTGAGTATAAAGTATTTGAGATTGATCAATCATTATCTTTATTTGAGTTTCCCATGTTTCCACTTTGTTAAATTTCTCTTATGCATATAGATCATCTTCCTTTTTATTTTTATGCGATCAGAAATCTTTATTTTAAACTATGATGGATGTGAGGAAATTTTTCTTATTTTCCTTAAATGTGTGAATGTGCATCATTCCTAGTCCATTCTCAGGAACTTTCTTTAGAAAGAAAACAAAACATTTTCCTTTTATCTTTCTTGCAATATTTATATTTCTTTGGTTACCAAGACAAAATTCTACAAAGTCTCATACTTTGAATATCTAGAATCCGAAGAAAATCTTAAAGTAAAGAGGAGTACCACCTCTATAAAAACGCAAGGGGATTTACATCCTCATGAGGTTTCTGTTTTGGTACTAACATATTCAAGCATCAACAAAGACGTCCATCACAATATCATCCATGCTAGTATCCTCAAAATCTTCAATTCCCAAAAATTGTGAAATGTTTAAATCTCTTGGTAAAATTCCTTTGAAGGTAAAGTTTACTGATAAAAAAAAAATCCATGCAAGTAATCCATGTCGAAATCATTGAAATTTCAATCCATCATCCTAAATAAAATATCAAAATCTTTGAATCATGAATCCATCATCTTGAATAAACCACAATCCTCAAAATCAAATTGATTAAACTTTCAAAGTTGAAGTATAATCATCATAAATATCTTCCCCCTGTCAACTAAAATGGGGGAAGTCCTACTACTTTTAAAGAAACAATATCAATATACCCCCCTTGAAAGTATAAAAGGATAAGCATAATGTATTTGACCAGAAACAAAGAGTTGATCTTCAACTCAAAATGTGACCTTAATTAGGCCTCGATCATACCATGAATCATCAATTCTTATTTGAAAACACTCATAGCCATATGTTGTATAAAATTCTCTATCTAAAGTTTAAAGAAGCTTGTACATGTTTATAAATGTGATGGTACAAATTCTCCAATATCTTTCTTCCAAATTCTAGCACCATGTACCTAACGATGCAAAATGAACATGTTTCTAATTAACCTGCATTCACTTTTGAAACCTTTATGAAAGGTGATTTTTCTTCACACAAAAACTATACGGGTCAATATCAAAACAATGCAACTCATTATGCCCAAATCAATGGTAATTTTAGAACCACTTTGGAGATTCTGACCAAATTCTTCATTATCAACCAAATTATCATCATCACATGCATCGTCATTAATATCCTTACTCTTAAGTTCCTTTTTCCTATCATTAATTCTATCATGAATTGTATGCATTTGACAATCATCGTCAATAAAACATGTGATAACATATTTGATTGGTTTTCATTAATTAGGAGAATGAAATAATCCATACTCATAATTTTCATATCTTAAGCCATACTTGTTTTTCTTAAACAACAAATCTTCCAAAGGTTTGACAACTTGTATTTGAGATGCAATTTTGGTAGGTGGTTCACAATCCTTCATCTTTCTACATCTTATTTTTCTCATCCTAGTCTTCCTTCAATTCTTCATTATCTTCATTTTCATAGAATAAAAATAAATGTAACTCACAATTATGTAGATCATTTTTTTCTTATTTCTCTTGGGTGTCTCTATTAAGTGACTTCAACATTCAAGTCAAAAACTTCGTCTTTTTTAAGAATATATTCCATTTAGTCAATAACTTATAATCATGCTAGAACATTAGTGAGAGTTACTTTATTAATTGGAATGGTTGATCTTGGAGCCATGGTTATCCATTTTTGTGGCAAAATAACATTTTGTTAAATCATTCCATTTTTAAGTTCTCTAAGGACAAAAGAATTGAAAAAACTCATAAAAATCAAAAGATTTTAAGACCCCTTTCTAGACTCCCTTATTTGTTTTCAAGTGGGTTTTAAAAAAAATCATTTTAGACCTAAGCATTGAGCCTTACAAAATGTTTTAGCCTCAAAACATTTCTTTCTCTGTCCAAATTTTGGACTCATACAAGAATTCCTCGATTTTAATTTTAGGAAGGTTTATATATACAATTTAATGTACCCTTTATAAAAATGCCTTGAATAAATGCTGTGAATAAGAAACTTGACCATTTATCCTAAAAGAATCAAAGAAATACTTAGACTTTAAATTACAATCAAACCTGATGTAGAAGAGTTCAAAAGATTTTGTTAACTTACAAAATAACAATTTCATGTAACCATACATATTTTGCAAAATACTTCAAAATTTTGTGCCAAATTGTCTTCAAGTGAAAATATACTTTGGATTGCCTTCTTAATTTGTTGCCTTCCTTCTTTAATATCATAATGCATTATTTATAGGACATTTATTGATTTGTTTGTGTTTGTTTAAAATAACATTAATAAAATCTTACCAATGTTAGTCTCTTTCTCATATACAATCATTAAGTCTTAGTATACCGCCTTTGTATATTTTACATACTAGGATATAGTTGTTATCCTAAGTATGTTTCTAGATTCCTATATTGTCTCCTCCTACCTTATCTCCTGATGAGGTGTCGATGTGAGAACAATTGAGGTGGTTACATTTTTGTATTATATATTTGTATCATTAAGATGAATACAATGTTGAGAATTATGGCTTGAGGCCTTTTCCGCCAATCTTCTTGTCCTAATATTCTTATGCACAATTTCTTCAATTGGTATCAAAGCTTCTTTTTTCTTAAGGGCTTGTTATTCTTGAGTTCCATGGTAGTCTTCAATGGGAGGTGAGCTGCAAMAACATCATGTAACAAAATAAGTGCAAATTGTCACACGAGCTACATCATCAAGGAAATAGATATGGGGGAAATAAAATATGGTTTGGTTGTTTAAAGTTTTGYGTTGCTATCCGCAAGAAGAGTCCATAATTATTCAAAGAATYCATGCTGATACTTGTTGGGAGTCACCAAGCATGGAGATATGGCATCAAAATCAACTGTGTGTGATATCTATATTGAACATTTTTTGTTCATCAGATATTAGCAAATCTAAGGTATGCATTCAATGTTTTTGTTGTGGAGGAGATCTTCTTTGTTTGCATCAGCGGTAAATTGTGAACAAGGTGTTGTGGATATTGTTTCATGCATAAAAATGAAGCTACAGTGATGTGCTCAAATCTTGAATGGAACCATAACTAGAGAAATAATTATCTATCAGAGATCGAAAATTATTTGGCATGGAATTGAATCTGGAATGAAATTCCTTGCATCATAAGCATGGAATACTTAGTGAATGCACCTAGCTCATGATAAGGTAATTTATGAATTATATCAATTCATTGTGAGAGTAATACCTCTGCGCATTCAGATTTGTATCTGGTTATAAAATGAGTAGTAAATGATAAGTAGAGTTATGAATTTGGGAATGTGAATCTGTAATATGAAATTGTAGAGATCTGAACAGAGATTTCCGAGAAGGTCAACTTGCAGGAAACCCATTTAGATCTAAAAGGGAACCAAATTTAGATCTAGAATCCAAATTTCTTACCTATGCAAAGCGCCCGAGAATTCTCTACAAGTTTCCCAAAGGGTCCAATAACAATTCTATCTTTTTATTAAAAAAAATTGCAATCCAACCCTTTGTCTAGCGATCCGTCCAACAAAAGGAGATTTTCGTGAAGTGATAGGTGAGAAAGAAATATTGGCAAGACTCAATAGCAAGAACCAACCAAAATAACGAACATAGTCTGTTTTCCACATTTTATTATTTTTGGTGCCTCCACGCTGCTCCATCTCGTGAATCTTGTGGCCTACAATTTGGTTCAAATGATCCAGTGAACGCCAACTTTTCCAGGGGTAATGATTTCTATCATATTTAAAGATCCAGTGTATGCCAGATTTGTTATGCTAGATTTTCCAGATCGATCCACTTCCACTTCCAGATTTATTTTGCAAATTTTAGCTTTAATTTGTAGCGATTTTTTTAGCATAAGTGATCTCTAGCTCACCCCACAAATTTTCTAAGCATTCAACACACAATCTAGCAAAATCACATGTAGCAGGAACATCCAAAGGACTATGCTTAGATGAATTTCATGGGTTTCTATGTCCAAAGAGGGTGAACTAAATTAAGTTTGCATGTGATTGTCATATTTTTCATGCGTTCTCCAGCTTCTGTAATCGCCTTAAATTCGCTTGCAGATCTGAGAAAAAATTGCACCGGGATCAGTGCGACTATAACCAAGGCCATGTGTAAGTTTTCAAATATTGTTCATTGCACTATAAACGCGTGAAATATTCATATTCGTGATCATGGACTATGTTTTTTAATATTTTTTTAAGGTTCAAGGCTTCCTTTTTTATTAAAAGATCTTTTCTCCTCTCCTCGTTGAAAAAGAGTGGAATAATTTTGTAATTTTTATAAAAAACAAAATACAAAAGTTAAATTTTCATGGAAAGAAAAATGCTCTTTAGTGTTAAGAGATAATTGTATTTGGGTGATGTGACAAGAAGACATCTTAATAAAGTATATTTGTTTTTCTCTATGTCCTAAATCCACCCAAAATTGAATGAGGGGATCTTAGGTACACCTTGTGTAGTGTGTGCTGGTGACTTTTTTAAGGGTTGTGACTTTTTTAAGGGTTGTCTTATGAGCTAGTTTATGTCTAGTTTTGACGTTATCCCACATACATTGAGTACAAAGAAGGTTAATGAAATAAGCACACAATTAATTCCAGTGAAGCACATACATTCAAGAACAATAAAATCTCTCAATTAAGAAGCAACGAAGATATCGAATTGGAAATCACATCAACATTGGACACATCAAGCTCATAATCAAGGACTTAAAGCATCATCAAATTTGAAGATCAACTCAACTTTGAAATCGACATTTATTGTAAACTTGCAAACAATATTTTTTTGGAAGTAATCAAGATCAACTATAATTATTTTGTAAGTGTCCAATCAAATCAAGTTGAATTTCTTTGTAATTGGGTGCATTCTCGGTTGAGCTCAACATCCAAGATTCATTGTAATTTTGAGTCGAAATTGACAAGGTTGAGTAATTTAACTTAAATCATTGTAAAAACCACAAGTTTCGATGCATTTTCGGTGGTAACCAACATCCTCAACTTCTTTGAAGAAAGCAAGAAAGGTTCAAGTGAGCGTGTTCAAATGGAGCGAAGTTGTGAATTATTAGAGTTACTAAACACTCTAATAAACACCATTGAATACAACATAGTGATATTGAACAAAAAAAATCTTCAATTAGTGCTAACTTGATTGCAAGTGATGCAAGATAAAGTTATACTTCTTCAAGAAAAATCCAATCTATTGAATGATGAGTTGATAGAATTCAAAAGACAACAACCAGTGAAGTTTTCTGAACTAGTTTTTGTTTAGAACAACCCTCTCTATGATGATAATGATAATGATGATAATTATGATCAACAATCAGTGAAGGAGAACATCAACAAGCCAACTTCAGAAGCAAATTCCAATGAAAATGAATCGCAAGCAGAAGATGCCAAAGCACAAAGTACAAATTAATACAACAAGTATATGTGAAAGCAAATGTGAAGCATGTCATCAAGTACAACATGATATTTCCAAGCCCATCATCAGACCTTGGGAAGAATTACACTTCAATAGAAATCGACATCTCTTAGGATATGAAAATCAAAACAATTTTCATATTCCAAATTACTCCAAACCATTTTTTTTTTGTGAGTGTTGGATTCCTTCAAGAAAATTCAACTTCAAATGTTTAAGATCGGGATGTTAAGTGCCAACATTGCAATCGAGTTGGTCACAAGGAGAATCAATGTTTTGATCTCCATCCTTTCCAACATTTTGGCAAGAATAACCATTCTTCAGACAAATGTTCAATATTGAAGAAACATGCAAGATTGAAGATTCACTATGAGTAGATTGAGCCTTGGAAATGGTCATCAACAACCAAGTGATTATATAAATCTTACCGAAGAATTCAATCTCGAGTAAAGACCAATATTGTAGCACATAAAATTTTTGTACCTCACATAAGTGGTCCCCTTATGGCGTAGCCTTCGATCATGGCCCTCACGAGATGAGATAACATGTGGTTGTTTCCACATGCCCACTTTGTGTTGTACTCAAATAGAAAAAGTATGGTACTCTCTTGAGCATAGAAGGAGGGAGTACAATGATGAAAATCTCATGCAACTTAAGGGGGGGAGTTCAAAATTCCAGTGACAATAGTTCATGAAACCACTTGTGGTCTCTCCTTTCAACTGACAAAGGGGGGGATTGATGATGAAATTGAATATGGTTGTCAAATAGAAAGTTTCAACAACAACAAACATCAAATATGCCCGATGGGCATCGAAATTTCTAGATGGGCAACTGTAGTCTATAGATGGAATACTTTGGCAGAATGATGGCTCAATATTGAATCATACACAAGGATGTTGATTTTGAGAGCAATGATGTGGACATTTGGCTCACCTAGATGGTCATTGGACCTAGCAGAGGATAGAGGGATCATTTTGCATTGCAGCTTGGCATTGATTGAGTTGTTAGGCATTTTTAGGGATGTGTCAGACTTGCAGTTGATTCAATTCTTTTTTTTCCCTCTCATCATATTGGAGTTCACATCAATGAACAAATTGTTGGGATTCTTGCTCACATGATTACATAGTGGGATTTTCCAGATTTCTCAGCATCTAGATTTGGTGGTTTTTCAGGAAGTTCTTCATTGAGGCTCAGCTCAGGAGTTTCAACATGAAGACATGGAGATATACCAACTTATGCACCTGCTTTGTTGGTATTGTTGTTTGGACTTATCATTGAGGGGGGGAATGTTAGCCTCTTTCTCATATACAATCATTAAGTCTTAGTATACCACCTTTGTATATTTTAAATACTAGGATATAATTGTTATCCTAAGTATGTTTCTAGATTCCTATATTGTCTCCATCCTCCTACCTTATCTCTTGATGTGGTGTCGATGTGAGAAAAAATGAGGTGGTTTCATTATTGATTATATATTTGTATCATTAAAATGAATACAATGTTGATAATTATGGCTTGAGGCCTTTTCCGCCAATCTTCTTGTCTTAATATTCTTATGCTCAATTTATTCAACCAATAGTATCACAGGGAACTAATAAACATCAAGAAACACACAAATGCACACATTATTTAAACCCCCTTATTCAATTTTAAGTGGTCTAKCAAATAAAATAAAATGATTTTGTTAAGGGATATTTTCCTTTGTACATCACACTCTTGAATAAAACTCATATACTCTTTAATAAAACTCATATAGTACTACTTTTAATATGGTTCTATATATCCTTCTATGTCAAAACATTAGTGAGAACATTAGTTTTTAACTAAACTTACTCCAAAACCCTTGATATTTTTTTCACTCTCACCTTACAAATTTTRAATCAATGTAACACCATATACATGTTCATTTTTCAAAGACACCACTCAATAATATTACCTCAAAACTAGAGCTATGTCTCCTTTGTCTTTTTCTCTTTGAAGCGATAATATTACCTCAAACTATGATAATCACCTCTTTTATCTTTCTCTACTTTGCTTCAAATGAAAAAAATTAACCTTCCCAAAGTACTTTGAAATCATTTGAAATAAAAATTCGTAATCAATCACGAGTTTTTTCAAGCTTCTCAAAGTATTTTGTAATAAAAAGGTACTTTAAAATTATTTGAATAAAAAATCATAATCCATTATAACTTTTTCAACCTTCCCAAAGTACTTTGGGATCAATATATTTTCTTCAACTTTCCCAAAATATTTTGATGAAAAATCATAATCAATCATTAATATTTTCAAGCTTCCCAAAGTACTTTAAAATTAAAAATCATAATAATCAATTATTAATATTTTCAAGCTTCCCAAAGTACTTTAAAATTAAAAATCATAATTAACCAAGTACATTTCAACCATCTCAATATACTTCGAAATCAAGCTTCCAAAAATAGTTTGAAATCAAACAATAAATAAAAATAATTTGAAATAAAAAGAACTTTCTCCACCTTTCCAAAGTACTTTGAACTAAAAAAAATCATTATCAATGGAGAACTTTTGCAACTTTCTTTGGGATAAAAGTCATAATTAGTTTAAAAAAGATTCAAGAAAATTTTACAACCTTCTTTGGAATCACTTGAAATAAAAGAACTTTCTCTACCTTCTTGAAGTACTTTGAGAATTTTATTTTCTCCACTTACATTGAAACAAAAAATCATAATAAATCATAATTAATAGAAAAATTTACAATTTTTTTATAAAAATCATAATTAATAGAAAAATTTACAATTTTTTTATAAAAATCATAATTAATAGAAAAATTTACAATTTTCTTATAAAAATCATAATTAATAGAAAAATGTACAACTTGTTTTTAGAAATCAACCTTTCCAAAATACTTTAAAAACTTCTTAAAATATTTTTAAATAAAAAATTCATAATTAATATAAAATTTTACAACTTTCTTTAAACTTTCCCAAAATAATTTGAAATCAAGAAAACTTTCACCACCTTTCTAAAGTACTTTAAAATGAAAAATCATAAAACTTTTATAACCTTCTTTTCTTTTTTTCTTTAAAAAAAAAAAAAATCAATTAAAAACCTTTTCAACCTTCCCATAACACTTTGAATTCAAAATGATTCAACATAGAAAATTCAGACTCAATAAGACTTTATAAACAAGTGTTGCATAACAGCATAGTCCCTGCTGGGGTAAGTTTGAAAATAGAAAATACTACTGCCTTCAAAGTGAGATTTGTATGCCCCCGAATGGGGTGCTAGTGCGAGCCAACTAGCGCGAGGAGGAAGAATGAATCGGCCAATGAGGCAAGGAGCCATGTGATGAGCTTGTGCCATTGCCCACCACCTTGACCCTGCATTAATTCGACATTACGTCATTGCAGTGGCTTTAACTCTGTTGCATCCGTCTCTTTTACGAATTATTCCATGGCCCTGTTGTTTTTGTTATCCTCTCACCTTCGCTCACGGACCGACTTGATCTTCCCTCCGCTGCCCCGGATTAGTTCAAACTGGACCTTCATGCTGATTATAGCCCCTGCACATCTCCAGGCTTTCTACCTCCGCCTGGTGCACTTGGTTTTCTTTTGCATTCATTCAACGAAACTCATGCCACGTCAAAGGGGACGGTCGTGAAGATGATCTCCATGGAATCCTCACCGGCCCCAGCCCTTTGTCTCGCCCCTTGGGTCGCCTTCCACAATCTCCTCACCGCCCCTCCAGCCCGAGCCAGCACCTCTCGCCTCCTCCACCCCGCCTATCTCCCGATTTGATTGCTTCGCCATCATGGATAGCTCGTCGGGTTCCTCCTTGCAACACCTTCCCATCCCTCCAATTTCCAGAAGTGTCGAGCCTTCCCATGCACCAGTAGTTGGCTCCTCAAGGACGCCCATGGGGGCGCCACCTCCATTTCGAAGGCCCCAAAACAACGAGAACCCATCTTCTAACTCCTTCTTTGACACGCAGTTGAAAGAAATTTTTACTATTCTCTTTTGTCTGGTCTTCGAACTCCATCAGGGGGTGGAGGACCTCCAATTTTGTCTGCAGACCACGAATGGAAAGGTCACAACCCTCCTTCAAATCCTTTCCTCCCTCCAAGATGCTTTTCCCCCTGACCCAGTAGGTGCATCTTGAGCAGCGGAACCCCATGCAGATACCAATGAAGGAAACGCCCAGACGTAGTGCCCTACAGAGATTGATGTGGAGCAGGCCGAGCATGAGGACACGGGCGTGGAGAAGGCCACAATATAACATTAGCTACAGGACACCTCGCCAGTCACCGATAGAGATGAGAGAAATGTGGACGCTGGCATGCAGTTGGAAAGTAAAGGGACACTCGTCGAAGAGGAACCTTGGTACGAGGCCATTCTTGCCACCTGGCCAGGTTATTTGCCAAGTGTTTAAGCCCACAAGGGTTCTTTATGTTTTAATAGTTTTTTAGCTGTTGTCTAGTCAGCTTAATGCTGATATATAAGACGATTAAATTACATATGCTTTATTCACCCGACTGGCTGGACTGGTTTCCCCTCTATTGGGGCAGTTCAGTAACTACAGTACGGTTACTATCTGTTTTTTGTACCTCTAACTTGGTTTTTTGAAGGCCTTTATATATAAAACTTCTCACTTACAAAAAAAAGAAGAAGTGAGATTTGTATGATATATTTATTCCAAGTTGCAGGAGTTTTGCAACTATGATAATACTCTTGTATGATAATTTCTGCAAGGATATCTTGATTTCAAGTTGCAGCACTACCCAGATCATGTCAAGCCCTATAATTTTGTTTCACTTTAGATCTTAGTTTCTTAGAAAATTGGACAAAAGAACCCTACGGTCCAATTACAATTAATCAATTTAGGTTTTCTAGACTTTGGATCATTCGCTTCTTAAATGTCCACTTTACATAGAATTCTACTCTGGTAATTTAGCAGCAATAATAAAGTGGAACCAACAGGAGAAAAAACATATATGTTAGCTCTCATTGCTAATGTAAGGACTGAATATGTTTGTTCACACTCCATCTTCATGATATATCATTCATGAATCTTAATGTATTTTTCGTTGATTGGTATCAAAATATAAGATATGTTTTAGAAAAATAAATAAAAACTATATTACTGCAAAATACAATATTTATATAGAATAAGCTCAATATTTTTACACACTATGCAATATAGATATATTG
>ML818406.1:81709-95541 GCA_009831015.1 Picea engelmannii | reverse complement strand
ACTAACAAGCTAGGGCTTTAAACTTGTACGCAGATCATGACCCTTCAGAAACAACTTTTAACCTTCTACCCAAATCTAAAACCCCTTTTCTCATGCAAACATGGGAAGAATCAACCAACCTTTTTATCGATGGTTGAAGTAGATCCTCTATTGAGCCTTTATCCCCTTGCTACTGCTGCTCCTTCCAAAAAGATTTCCTACAATCAAGACAAAACTACACATGCATGCTATTGATCTACTAGAGGGTTAGAGATTAAACACAAATCAAATGACATAGATAAGACTCATGTATTTGGGACAAGAAAAGTATCTTTTTCATTAATCTCAATATGAATCAACTTACAATGATTTCAGAGACTGGCCACCATTCCTCGATCCTGATCCTGGGCTCCTCCTCTTCTTTTGTCCTCCAACTGCTTTGCTTGAATTTCTCCTAAAGCTTGAGGAAAGGCTAAAGGGTTGGGACAATAATGGACTTGGCAATTTTGGCAGAGTTTCTTTGCTATGATTTTCCTCCATTGAATAGTACCCCTACCCCTCCTTTTATAGGCTAGAAGGAGCTAGGGTTTTTGGCGAACTCTCGGCCATGCATGGCTGGGAGTTCTAGTTAACTGACAAAAAGCTCTTCGTCCCGACATAAAATTTCCTGATTTTTTTCTTTGTTAGGTAAATGCAGGTTGTAGTGGGCTAGCCCATAGTCACCCGCGTGCAGTAGAAGACCAGCAAGCGGTCCAACGCGCCCAGTGAGAGGTTAGGGCGCGGGTTGCTTGATTTAAGTGGTTTTTTGAGGTTTTCTTCAGCGTGGATTTGGCTAGGAAGAGGCATGAGTTGGCCTGATTCCAGGTAAGCTTGTGTGGTGCATTTTAGGGTTATAACAGACTTCACAACACTGATTCACCATGTTTACACCATGTCTAGTAGGCCTGCTTCAGCAGAGAGGTCCATTCCTTTGTGCACTTCCTATTTTAGTGATCCTTGGACCTTAACTTCTCCGACTTCGTCGATTGAAGGTAAGTCACATGCTGGCATGGCTATGCCACTATCGGCAACAAAGATTGCATATCAAGCTATCCTTGACTCTTTCACTAATCCCAATCCTGTTACCTCACAGAAGGACGAGGAGGATCCTATTCATAAGCCTGCATGGGCCACTTCGTTATCTTGTTCACATGATTTCTTATATGAGACTTTTCCTTCAGACGAATCCATCCTTGAAGCCATGAATGTTTCTAAGAGACCTTGGGATGATATGCATCATTGATATTATTTTCTCCCAAGTCTTGAAAGAATCGAGCAAGATGATTTTCGGTCTACCTTGAGTGAGATAGTCGGTCACGCCATATTTCCACTTGATACGCATGGTATTTATGCTGAAGGAAATATGACAATTATTTATCCTACTATCTCTATCGACATCTCTCATGCCCCTGGAAAAATTGAGAACGTAAATATAGGTGTGGATTTTTCGCCATAAGAGATTCTGATTTACACCAACCTCTTCAAAGAATTTTGAGATGTATTCGCTTGGTCATATGAAGAGATGTTAGGGATCGACCCTCATATCGTCGAACATGAAATTAGAACTTATCCAGATGCTAAACCTGTTCAAAAACATCTTAGAGATGTTAATCCTCGAAAGCCCCCCGCTATTAAGGCAGAGGTAGAGAAGCTACTTAATGTTGGTTTCATCTACCTGGTTCCCTTGACCGAATGGGTATCCAACCCTATTCCTGTGAATAAAAAGAAAGGAACCATTTGTGTGTGTATGGAATTTCGCGACTTGAACAAATATTGTCCTAAAAATAACTTCCCCACACCTTTCATTGATCATATTCTCGATGAGTGTGCGGGAACTGAAATATTTTCTTTTATGGATGGATTTTCAGGATATAACCAAATCCAGATCAAACCTAAGGACCAACACAAGACGACATTTATATGTCCTTGGGGTACTTTTTCATAATGGAAAATGCCGGAGCAACCTTCCAATGCGCCATGAATTTCACTTTCCATGATCTCAAGCACATAGTGAAAGCTTACCTTGATGATATTGTTGCTCACTCCCGCAAGAGAGTGGATCATGTTAGACACCTTCGGTTGGTTTTTGAAATATGTCATTACTATAGAATCTAGTTAAACCCTCACAAATGCATATTTTTCATTAGGTCTGGCTGTCTCTTAGGATTCTTAGTTTCTGAGATTGGAATCATGGTAGATTCTCTTAAGGTTGAGGCAATACTTCAGATGCCTCCCCCGTGCACGATTAGACAACTTCAAGGTTTACAGGGGAAAGCTAACTTTCTGCATCGGTTTATAGTGAATTATGCCAATATCACTAAGGGTTTCATGTGTCTACTGAAGAAATAAACCCCATTTATTTGGGATGAGCGAGCCCAAGAGTCTTTTGACGCTTTAAAGAAAGCCTTGGTATCGACCCCTCTACTGAAATTTCCTTATTACAATAGATATTATTTGTTATATATTGTCACGTCCGAAGAGATGATTGGTATGGTTCTAGTTTAGGAGGATGATGATCTCCATGAGCGCGTCATCTACTATCTCGATCGAATTTTATTCTGTCCTGAGCTTAATTACTCTCATGTCGAAAAGCTATCCTTGGCTGCCTTTCACACAATCCAACGTTTACGACACTATATATTGCTTTGAAAAACTACTGTGGTTTCCGATATTAATCCATTTCAATACGTACTCACTAGGCATATCATAGGTGAGAAATATAATAAATGGATTATCATCTTACAAGAATTTGATCTCGACTTTGCTTCAGCCAAGTCTAAGAAGTCACTAGTTTTTGCAGAGTTAATATCCGATTTCCCACGATTAGATGAGGATGTTATCCATTTCAATTCGTTTTCAGGTGAACACATTTTCCTTGTCTCTTCATCTGACCCCTGGTATGGAGACATTGCTTTATATCTTCAAACCTTGAAGTTTGCTCAACATCTCTCGCGAGATGATCGACGACGAGTTATATACCAAGCCAAAAAGTATACCATCATTGGTGAAAATTTGTATCGCCGAGGAATAGATAGTATATTACGTCGATGCTTAACTCACGAGGAAGCCGAGTTAGTCCTAAATGACTGCAACAAAGGGGCTTGTGGTGGTCACCTATCCAGGATTGCGACAACCCAAAAAATCCTGTGAGCTGGTTACTTCTGGCCCACCATATTTAAAGATTGCATTGAAGCGATCAAGAAGTGTCACCCCTGCCTGGTGTTCAATTGGAAAATACCCTTGCACCCAGCCCCTCTTCACCTAGTCATTACTTTCGGTCCCTTCACCAAGTGGGGGGTAGATTTTGTCGATTGCAACCCAAATTCGGTTGGGGGGCATCAACACATAATTGTGGATGTCGACTACTTTACCAAGTGGGTCGAAGCCATGCCTACTGTAAAATTTGATGGGAAGACTGCATCTTTCTTCATGTTCAACCAAATTATCACCCGGTTCGATATCCTGAGTGAGATTTTCACTGATCATGGCAGTCACTTTCAGAATGAAATGATGGTAGAAATAAAATCTAAGATGGGGTTTAAACATGGTCACTCATCTCCTTATTACCCCCAGGAAAATGGGCAAGTAGAATCCGTCAACAAGTCTCTCAAGACCATCTTGCAAAAAACTGTCAGTCGGAGTAATTCCAATTGGCACATCATGTTGTATCCTGCACTTTGGGCATACCGAACCTCGGTTAAGACTGCTACCAGTTTTTCCCCTTTTCAGTTAGTACATAGTGTGGAGTCGATACTTCCTATTGAATGCAAAATCCCTTCTCTCAAATTGGAAGTCGAGCTCCTACCTGACACTTCAGATTTAGAACGACACCTTGTACACCTAGAGAGTCTTGACGAGCAGCGTCAAGACACATTTACGCCTATCGAGGCAAACAAGAAATGTTTCAAGGTTCAGTACAACAAGTCTGGCTATCCTTGGTTGCATAACGAGGGTGAATTGGTACTCTTGTATGACCAAGCCAAAGAACCGCTAGGGGTAGGAAATTTTAAACCCATATGGCACGGTCCTTATATCGTGCGACGTGTTCTAGAAAAAGGATCCTACGAATTAGAATATTATGAAGGGAAGAAATTGGTTGAGCCCAAAAATGGGCTCTACTTGAAAAGGTATTATGCTTGATCCCTGGGCTTGGGTGAAACCCTTTGTATACTAATGTAAATTTAGTGTATATACATATTTTTTCTTTTTGTCTTCGGCTTGCTTATAGAGTTTTCCCTTTTTGGTTGGCAGAGGTCAACAGAGTCTTTGGTCTACCTAGGATTCACAAACGCAACCAGTCGTCATACATGGAACTTGGCTTCCTTCGCTTGGGTGATTTACTCACCTGAGGGTCTACTAGTGTCGTGGCGTATGCCTAGGGCCATCCATGAATAATGTGGCTGAATATAACGCCATCATAAAAATTTTGCGTGATGTTATCTCACATGGTATTCATTCTCTAGAGGTTCGTCTAGTTTCTCAGTTACTCATATGTCAGTTGAACGACAATTACTGTGTGCGTGATTTGAATTTACTTCGTCGATTCCTGCGGGTATGTCTTTCAAAACGACAATTTGATTTTATTACATACTTTCACATTCCTAGAAGTTCTAATCATGTATCTGATGCCTACGCTAATTATGTTTTAGATTGGCATTTGTCACATTAACAAAGCAAAGAATACCATTAAATCAATGTACACATTGTAAGATATGAGTAAAGACGAAGATCCATCTTTATATATTTCCAAAACATATGGTGCTTATATAACAAAATTGGGGCTAAAACCCTCAAAATACATATACAGTCGATATACATGTCCCATGACATCTATGCTTGGGGCACCAGATGTGTATCATGATATCAAACCATGGCGTTTGTGAGACGTCGGAAGAGTCATACCCATTCTCTAGGTACACTGACAACCTGTCGTTACATGGCTTCAGGTAGATCCTCCACCTGAACCATAGGAATCCTCTGTGTCAGACGAGATAGGTTGCCCTGCACATTCTGTAGGGATCTCTTTGATTCTCCTCCCACTGCCTCATCTCTCCGGTGCCTCCGCCTATGTCATAGGAATCCCTCTGGCCATTGTGGACCAACATATACAATCACACAAGTATCAAGTTGATATTTAAAACACCATCCAAAAATATTTTTGTTCTCTTAAATACAAAAATACCAAAAAAATTAAATATATAAAAACTTTTTACCTATGGCGCCGTAGGAGGCTCCTGGTGGAAGCAGCATATCAGGATCTCCTTTGAAATAGATTCCCACATAGGGATAGTCGTCCAGATATATGATTTGTCTCTGCCACCAGAAGAAAAAATCATCATTGTAGGGTGTCACCACCCTACCACCCCTCTGCCATCTCATGACCTCAATCCATCATGCCATATCCAGATCACGTGGTCCTCTAGGAATGATATCCACTCTAGGTCGTAGACTTGGGACTCGCTCAAAAAATAATCTATAAAGAATAGAAGAAAACTCGAAGTTTTTCTTACCCCCTTGCTTGCACTCTGCCAACTAACCTTTCATATTGGTTAGCAGTGTGGTACACCAATCGTAGACGGTGGGTCTCGCACATTCTAGTGCATAAAACATAAGTGGTCTTGATGCTTAATGCAACTTGGCCAATCCTATGATCTTGGTAAGCATGGGCATAATAATCTTCAGACTGAGGTTACTTATAGCCTGGATAGGGATTTGACTTCCCACCATGGGAGTCCCTGGAACATAGTGGGCCTCGATGTATTCTTCGACCTTCATCCCACTCCCTGCCCCACATGACTTGAAGTCCACAACCTCTCCTCGATGTGAAAGTATAGTGAAGAAGTAGATGTCCTCTACTTCAATCCTTAATGGTTGTCCATCAAGGATAAATCTCTCGCTATCAGGATCCCAGTAGCCCACCAACATTTCCAACAACCTCACTTGGGCCCTCATGCCTTTGAGAGCCCAAAACTTGTATAAACCACATATTTTTAAAGCTTCTTGAGCCACTAGATCTTGATCCACTCCTACATATACCTCCTCATTCTCTCTCTCTATCTCCATTCCAACACCATCCTGCAGAAAACCAAATCATTTTTGAGTTAGAAACTCTTCTTTTTTCAATTTGCGCATGTATATGCGGTTTATCTACAAATAGTTGCCGGTAGGGCCCGATATATTGTTATAACCTTAATTTGCACCAGAAATGCTTACCTAGCATCAGGCCATCTCAGATTCCTTCTTTGCCAAAACACTACTGAACAAATCTTATTAAAAACCCCTTTTATAAAGGCCCATGCGCCCTGCTCCATTACTGCACACGTGTACATGCTAGCTGACCCAAGACAGCCTGCATGTACCTACAAAAGCATGAAAAAATTAAAGTTGCTGACGGAACACACATCTTTGGGTAAGTTAAATAAACCTTTCGACCATGCATGTCCAGTCATTCGACCAAATACCTAGCTCCTTCTAACCTATAAAAGAAGGGGTAGGGGTCCCATTTGAAAGGAGGAGAATCATAGTAAAGAAACTATACCCAATTAAGCATTCTCTTTGTCCCAACCTTTAGCCATCCTTGTGCAAAGAGAAGTATAGAGAAAAGCAGTTGGAATATAGTGCAATAAGAGCCTAGGACTAGGATGGAGGAGCAGTAGCTGACTTTATCATTGTAAGGTATCATTGTGAAGTTAATAAAAGAATTTCTTTTCCCGTCACGCCACATGAGATTGTCATTGTTGGAATATTGATTGTATGGTTGATTAAATCTATAACCCATTAGTTGATAGATAAAATGCATGTGGAGTTATTTGTTTGTCTTTAGTGAATGAAGGTTAGCATTGGGAGGAGAGTTGCAATCAAAGAACAACCAAGCGCGAAAAGCGACCGACATCAAACATGAAAAATAAGGTACATCAACTTAATTTCTTGAGCCTTGTATTTACATATGAGTAATGGGGGTTTAGGCATGGGATGATGGTAAAAAGTAAGAATATTTAGGTCATTTTTGCATGCATGATAAAGCCCTTAGTGCTAGTCCGTAGGAGGGATTTCCCACCCACAACAAAATTGGAGACCATACTGGGGATCTCTAGGGTTTCTGGGAATATTTTTTCTTGGGTATTTTTAAAAACTGGTTTTATTCCTTGTTTTTAAAGTTTCTGCAAAAGTTTGAGCTAACAGAGATTCTGGTCTTCCATACCAGTTGTCTCTGTCTCTTTGTTTGACTGCATTTTTTTTTACGGGACCCACAAAGGTACACGCAGCCTATATAAGGTCTGAACGCATGTACCCATGCCCTACCTTCACACAGCCTGCGTGTACATGCTAGCTGATGAAGTGTCAGTCACGTGTTTGAGTTCAGAATTTTTTTTTAGAGAGGCAATCATCCTATCCCTTGTCAAAAGTGATCATTCTCAGGGGTTTTTTGGATCTCATTTTGGTCTCTGTTTTTGTAGTTTGTATCTTAGGTACCACCTCATATTGGTTTTGTTCTATGAAGTTTTCCTTGAATTGTTTTTCTTTTTTGTCAAAGTAAGTTTCTGAGTCTTTAAGGGACTTTGGTTCTCAATACCAGTAGTCTCTGCTAGTGTTTGATTGCTTGTTTTTTTCATTTTTGAAGAATTGAAGAGGTACACACGGCCTGTATAAGGCCTGCATGCATGTACACGTGATATGAACTTACACAACTCACATGCACACGCTGGCTGTTGAACTGTCAGCAACGTGCCTGTTGAGAAAATTTTTGTTTAAGGAGAGGCAACCATCTTCTTCCTTATCAAGAGTTATACCTCTAAGGGATTGCCTTGATTTAATCTTGGTCTTTGTCATAGCAGTCGACAACTTAGGTTTGATTACAGCATAGATTTCTTTTTCATTAAAATATTTCTTCTGTTTCTTAGCTTTTTTAACTTATTTTTAGCTTGAAATTTTAAGAAAAATGAGTTGAATTGTGCATTCATCGGTTTCTTTTAGAATATTTTATTATTTCTTCTTTGTTTGGAAGAAAATATATAAAAAAAAAAACTTAGTTTGTTATATCTCTTTCTTTCCTGGCATTTTCTTTGCATTGTTATTTGAAAAAGAAAATAAATTAGCATAGTGTTGTGTTTTCTTCTCATCTTAAAAGCATTTCAAAAAAAAAAAAATATATATATATATATATATATATAATCATTCTTTGCCAGTGTTCATATAAGTTTCATCATTTTTTGCAAGAGTCTTAACACCATCAGTTGCACTACCATACCCTTTTGAGTAAATCAATCCAGTAAAAAGAACGCTAATTAAAATTTACTAGACTTTATGTTTGTAGGGTCCATCAACTAGATTAGGCTAGAGCCTTGATTTAGGTTAGAGAGGAAACTTTTCAAGGCTATAAAACAAACATACGAGTCTGTGCTAAGGAGTATAGAAGTCGAGTAATGTGGAAATTATCTAGGACCCCCCTCTAACACAGGGGCTAAACACGAGGTCACATGTGGAAGGGTAGCGGAGATAACCCCTCCAAAGTTGGACCAAGCGTAGTGGGGAACGCATATAGAAGACTTTTCTTGGGATTCTGTTGATCGCATTTGCCACATAGCTTCATGGGTCTCGAATCTGTTCGAGGTCCTCAGTCATCTTTCAGAACACTTTCTTTCGATACCCTTGATAGTTTTTGGGCTTGATACCCTACTCATTGCGGTCCACCCGACTATCGACTGTACCCGCCTGGTGATTGTTCACGCGTTGGCGACCTAGTTTCCTTTATTTCAGGGACTTACACAGGTGACCGTGGTGGTATACCACAGTACCTAGGGAAGACATCGAGACACGCTTTATAGAGTATTCCTAGAAGGTGTTTCCGTATTCTAGTTTCACTTGCACCGGTAAGTTTCTCTAGTGTTGGTTGGTGTAACTGTTCTTCCAACTAGTTAGTCGTTTGCTTGATTTTCCTTTAGGAACTTGTAATGTGTGCTCTGTGCTCCCTAGTTTTCCATAGTGAGTTAGTCAGTTTTGGCTTTGGTTCTCTAACCTAGGGTGGTAGACCGCCCACTCCACCGGTTGAGAGGACTTTTCAGTCTTCCTCTTAGAAACGAGGAGCCGCCTCTTTATAGGCGTTGTTTTGATAACACTGGTTCTTCAGAGTCAGTGTGTGATACTTTTACAGATTTGAATGATCCCGCAAGGGGAGAACCTCTGCATAAAATATTCATGGATAAATTTCTCGATGATACCAACCAAGGAACCCCTTCGCAAGGGGATTCTTGTTCTTTTCCTTTCTTTGGAAACGTTGGTGTCCCTTTGATGGCCACTTTGTACATTTCTGGGTTAAATGTGGCATTACCAGTTTGGTTGGGTACCATTCCAAATGTCCCAAATGCTCTTGACATTTATTCGTTAAGAACTTTATGTCATGGGAACCCTGTTGATGTTTCTTCGTCAGCAAAGTCTTCTCCTCCTCCTTCTCCTGCCTTTGGTGAAAGTACAGTTACTAGTAACTAGAAGTCTAAATGAAATAGAAAGAGGAAGAATAGGAAGAAGAAATCACCAACCTCTGCGAGTCATGTTGGAGATAGGTCAACAACCTCTGCAAGTCACTTTGAAGACCAACACCCAGCCTCTGCAAGTCATGTTGGGGGCAAGCACCCACCTTCTACAAGTCATGCTGGGGGAAAGCATCCATTCACTACTAGTCATACTGGCAATAGGTCTGTAGCCTCTGCAAGTCATGTTATCAACCCATCACCAACCTCTACAAGTCAGGTTGGAGATGTGAAACCAGCCATTGCCAATCATGTTGGGGGCATTGATTCCATTGAGAAACCTAGACGGATACGACGTAAACCTAAGTTCCCTTGTAATCTTTGCAAGGGAGATCACCTTACTCATTTGTGCCCTGGCCTTCCAGAGGTACGAAGATTGTGGTCCCTGTTTGCAATATCTTCTGATTCTAGGTCTTCTGCGGTTTCCTCATAGTCTATTCAACCATTGGTTGAGAAAGTGATCATGTCAATGTAGTCATCAACTGATCCCACTGATCCCACTCCTCTTTTGGGGGGTGAGGTGCCCTTAGACCATGTAGTCTCTCAGCCTATTCAGCCATTGTCTGAGAAATTGGTCATGTTGATGCAGTCATTGGCTGATCCCACTCCTCTCTTAGGGGGTGAGGTTCCTTTAGACCATGTAGTCTCACAGCCTATTCATCCATTGGTTGTAAAAGTGGTCATGCCGATGCAGTCATCGGCTGATCCCACTTCTCTTTTGGGGGATGAGGTGCCTTTAGACCATGTAGTCCCACAACCTTTTCATCCATTGGTTGAGAAAGTGGTCACACTGACATAGTCTTCGAATGATACCACTCCTCTCTTGGGGAGTGACATGTCTACCAACTATGTTTTTAGCATTTCTGGTTCAGTATTTTCAGAGCAAGGGGGCATTTCGCTCGCTTCGAGTACACCCCGTCCAAGCCCTATGATGGTTTCCTTTGATTGGAATGACCTTGTTGAGCCTCGTCTTCCTTCCTCCACACCCTTTTAAATAAGGGTTGAAGTTAATTCAACAAACATTTATCGATTTATTGTGGATGAAGGAGCCTCTGCAAGTATTTTATCCTCCTCGGTTTGGAAAGTCTTGGGTTCTCCCGAGCTTGTGTCTGCTTCACATGAGTTGTTGGATTTTGACAGACATCCTAGTGAATATTTGGGGGTTCTTCCTCAATTTCCTATCTCATTAGGTGGGAAGATTGTTCGTGTCAATGTTATAGTGGTGCAAGGGCCATTATATTTCAATATGCTTCTCAGGCGTGATTATGTATATGCTATGAACGTTGTGGTATCTATGCTTTTCCGGGTGATGCACTTCCCTCACAATGGAAGCATTGTCACTATTGACCAACTGGCATCTGATAATCACCATCCTAATTCAATGTTAGTTCAGGATACCCCTTTATATGTTCCTAGTGTTCGTGTAGACTCCACCTCACCACGGGTTAATTATGTGGCATCTTATCCTCGGTGTTTAATTGCTTATGAGCAGGAACCTGTGCAATCATGTTTTCCTTCTCAAGACTTGGAATCATCAATTGATCCATTGGTGTATCCAAAGGGGGCATGGGAGTCCTTGCTCCCCCCTCTTGGTCCAAGTGGGGTTGAGTATCCTTCTGAGTTTGATCTCATTGTTAGTAGATCCTCAAGCCCTTGTGATCATGATTCTTTGCTGATAGACTATGCTAGTCCTGGTCATAACCTCCATCGTTATATGGAGTATGGTCAGTTTACTTCACCCTTTGGGACTGTCGACCCTCGTTTGAGTGATTTCTTGGATTTTGAATTACCTTAAGATGAGGCTATCCTTGAAGCCATGACTATGGTTTCTATACCACATGAGGACTTACACCATGGTTTGTGTTTTATTCCCTTTTGGGACTTCCTAGGTTGACTATTGAAGAGACTCTTGGTCTAAGCCTAGCAGCAGGATCTACCTAAACCAGTTTCATAATTGAGTCATCACCCCAAACATGTCTTCTTTTAAGTCCTTTTTAGACCCTCTAAACATGAAAATATTGTCGAGCGGTCTTGTGGCCTTTCACGCTCGTTAAACTGAAATTTGAAGTCACGTCTATCCGACGGTAGTTTACCCCTTTTTCAGTCTAGATAGTCAACTGTACGAACAAAGGTATACTCTAGAGGCTTCGCATCCCTAGAAGACCACTCTCAGGTCTATTTTTACCCCTTTTTCGAGCTTGAGGGACTAAATTTACAAAAAATGAACCCCCACGGAGTCCATAGTTAAGCTCTTTTCAGACTCCCTAAAATTGAAAAGATCGTCGAGTGACCTTATTCTTTCACACTCGTTAAAATGGTCAAGAAGAACATTCCTGACGGAGTCCATAGTTAAGATTTTTTTAGACTCCTTAAAAATGAAAAAATGGCCGAGTGATCTTGTCTTTATCACACTCATTAAAATGGTTTTGAATAGACGTCTTGTTGGTGCTATTTTACCCCTTTTTCGAACCAACTAGACTACCTTTGAAAAAGGTAACCCAGTGGAGTCTCCTTTTACGTTTTTTCAGACTCTCTAAAGATGAAAAACTATCGAGCTTACCTTCTCTGGGATCGTTAAACTTACATCGAACGATGTTACCATTGTGTGTCTTATTAATTGCATTTACATACCCGTGTCTTTGGCCTAATGCTGGCTCCATGTTGCTCTCAACTGAACCATTTGAAGCATGCCTTATACACAAGCCCTATAGCACTTTGCCTCTGTGTCTTGACACCTTTGGCCCCTGGAGGATTTTTCCCGAGTGTCCTTTTCTTGCATATGTCCCTTTTCCCTGAGCATCCTTGTGTTCTTTGCACTTGGAACTAGTATGTTTGCGACACTCGATTCCTCCTTTGTAACGTAGCATTCTTTTATTCTTTTTTCAAAATTATTGAAAAAGACAAAAAAATCAAACATACCCCAAAAAGAGGAAAGGAAAAGTATTTTCTTTGTATTGGAAGCACAATGAGTCGCCCTTGGATAAAGAACATATTTCAGTTTGTTCGTCAAACCCTAGGATTTAATATGACCTTAGGAAGTTGTTCCCGTTACATTGAGTTGTGTCCTCCTTCGTTTGGTTATTCTCCCAAACATATGGAGAGTTTGCATTGCCTCTTGCCTCGTAAACTTATGTTTATGCCATGATTCTTGAGTCTCATCTTTTGTCGTGCTATTATCCAAGGGAAGTTTTTCTAAGCCTGAGTTATCCCCTCTGTAGTTTGTCTCTTGCCCTCATTCTCGACCATCCTCAAAGTCCAATCAAGTCTTTGTTCGAAATCAACGAAGCCTTTAGTCTGATCATCAAGATTCTCTAGTCCATGACCGACGAGCCATCGAAGACCTCTGGGTAGTGAAGTCATACAATCATATTACACTCCTACCCAAGTTTTGAAGATTTTGAAGTTGTTGCTCAAGCTCTAAAGACCTCATCTCCAGTGATCAAGCGTTATCAGCTTCTAGAATATGGATACTCTACATGTATATCTTTTTGATTTCAAGATGTAGCTCCGTTGTGTATTGCTCCTGGATACACTTTATATAGTTATATGACATGGATCTACAGTGTATTTGATTGGTAGCCATGATTTTATTTCATCCTGAGCATGGGTATGCCTGCCTCGGTGAGACAATTATTATTTTGGAAAAGGCACCTCCCGATTTCTGGTCCTTGGGCTCACTTGTTTGGAACATTGGTGAATATTGTTAATGTATTTCAGCCATCAAAGCATCTGTTATAACCCTAATTTTCACCAGACATGCTTACCGGGAATCAAGCCATCTCAGATTCCTTCTTTTCCAAAACACTACTGAACAAGTCTTCTTAAAAACCCCTTTTATAAAGGCCCATGCGCCCTGCTCCATTATTGCTTGCGTCTACATGCAAGGTGACCCAAGACAACCCGCATGTACCTACAAAATCACAAAAAAAGGAAAGTTGTTGATGGAACACACAACTTTGGGTAAGTTAACTAAACCTTTCGGCCATGCATGGTTGGTCATTCAACCAAATACCTAGCTCCTTCTAACCTATAAAAGAAAGGGTAGGGGTCCCATTTGAAAGGAGGAGAATCATAGTAAAGAAACTATACCCGATTAAGCATTCCCTTTGTCCCAACCTTTATCCATCCTTGTGCAAAGAGAAGTATAGAGAAAAACAGTTGGAAGATAGTGGAATAAGAGCCCAGGGCCAGGATTGAGGAGCAGTAGCCAACTTTATCATAGTAAGGTATCATTGTGAAGTTAATAAAATAATTGATTTTCCCATCCCACCATATGAGATTGTCATT
>ML818406.1:21054-63876 GCA_009831015.1 Picea engelmannii | reverse complement strand
GTTGTAAAACTCATTAGTACTAAGTATTGTTTCCAAGTCACCAACATTGTGAGAATGAGTGCCTAAGTTATTATCTTCTTCTTCACTTAGAACAATATGAATAAATGAATTACTGAATCCTACTGCCAACATATGTTCCATGAAAATTCTGTTAGGTTCAAACCCCTTTATGTTTTCAACATATTTCATATTCACATTGTGGAAGTGGTTTGTTGTAACACCCCAAGTTTTGAAACCACATTTTAAAATAATGTATTGTTACAATGCTGAGAGGACATAGTGCCCAAACAATTATTAAAAGGCCATTGTGTGCAATATATGTAATGTTTTATCATTATTAATAATAAACACATTGTTGGCTGCTAGATGGACAAGGATTAGAGTTTTAGGTGGCTATGATTCCACAAGAGAGGGGGTTTTAGGGGATAAGCATTTATTCCTATTGTTAATTACCCTTTTTGTCTAAGGGAGGGGATTGGTTACATGAGTTTCTTGGGAAGACCAGGATGTTCTTGATTTCCCCACGAAGTGACTTAAACCCACCTCTGATCTGATGGGGGGTTTGGTCATTGGTCATTGTCTCATTCTGTCCTTCACTTCTTCATTTGCATCATTCTATCCCTCACGCACTTTCATGCACACATTTTCATGCACCCACTTACCCATTCATTGATCCATCCTCACCTACGTCCATGTCTTGGCTCAAGAAGGGAGATGAACTATTGAATATTAGCCATGACATAGTTGGATGTAGTGGTCATTGGTGCAATCCATCCGTGACCTGAGGTTGCATGTCTGATATGAGTTTTCATGTGTCCAACTTTTCTCACAGTTGTGAGTTCTGAGAGTTCCAGCACTGAGATTTTGGACTAGTTGCGTTGGAGCCCGAATAAGGAGAAGGACTGCCTAAGGGACTGCGTGACAGAGAAGGGTGGAGGTCTAGTTCTCTAGAGTGGTGCAATCTAGGTAGAAGAGAGATGGGTACTTGGATTGCTGTGAGAGTTGGGAAGCCTGTGAGAGCTTGAGAGTTGATTGGTTCGGGAAAACTGTGAGAAATGACTGGTTTGGGAAACCTGTGAGAGATGACTTGTTTGGTAACCCAAGTACACTCTGAAACCGTCCTTGTGGATTCATAGCCCTGGCTTGGGGGTGACACTGTTGTTGAGATTTGGAGCAGTGTTGTCTATGATTGGGTGGAATGTCCTTGGTCTGTAGCCAGTTGGTGTCATCTTTTATAAAGATAAGTTCTCTATGTTATGGTATCATTTACATGTATATGAATGTACTTCTATTGTATATTTAATTATCACTTAATTGAATATTTATATTATGCATGCTTGTTGTATATTGTTGTGCATGTCATTAAAGTCTTTTCTTTTATGCATCCTTAAATTTTAAAAAGGTATCCTTAAGAGAAAAAAGTCCTGGGGTGGGCTTGAAGGCAATGTACCCCGACCTGTGGGTGGCTGGGTATGTTACAAATTGGTATAAGAGATTCTAGTTGAAACACTAGGCTAGTATGCGTCGGTTCTATTGGTCAGAGTCTCATGGTCGAGATCTAACTCTGACCGTGAAGTTGAAAATATCAGGAGGAATGGCATTACAGAATTATGCAAGAGTTAGATCATTAGAGACCCATGGTAAGGGGTTCAAAGGATCATGACCGTCCCCTTCGAATTCGGGAGAGATCGCCACTGTAGGATTAGGAGAGTTATGAGATCATTGGATCAGAGGACAGAGAACATGGGTCATTTGATGTAAAATAAGAAATGGCTAAAGTCACGACCATCAGATCCCATTGGAGAGTGAGATCAACGGACATGAGACATTGCGGGGAATCGAGTTGCAAGGGAGATAATTTGTGAAGGTGGTTCCACAATCCAAACCATGGTTTTCCGAAGGGGGTTATGTGTCAACATCAGGAGAATTGCGGGATGAAAAAGAAGGTTACTCCAAACCGTCGATGCATGCCCCTGCAAATTGGAAGGCATGCAATGATGTGGTAGTTTAGGGGTCAAACATCGAAACTTCGAATAATTGAAGTAGTTGGGAATCGTCGATCTGTAGGAGGACACGCATCAACTAATCATGTACTCTAGATAAAATGCTCTAGGAAAAAGTGAATGAGGAGGAGGTTTGAAGTTTGAGACTTATGAAACTCGAAGACTCAAAAGGATCTCAACCATTGATCTATTGAGAGCCACACGTTGTTAGATCTAGGGCTTTGGATAAAATCTAGTGGGGAAAGATAAGTTTTGAAGTTTGATATTTTTGAAGTCTACAGTCCTGAAGAAATCATAGTCATCGATCTGTGGGAGACATGCATCAGTAGATCACAAAATTTGGATAAAAACATTTCAAAAAAAAAAAGATTGAGGTTTGAGATTTCCAAAGTCTAAAGACCCGAAGTAATCCTTAATCATCAGATTAAGGAGGACACGTGGTGCATATCCAGGGACTCCAGGTGAAGAATCGAAGTGAATCTTATTCATCCATCGTCCAGGAGGACACATGTCGACAGATTGGCCAGTTCGGGAATTCAAAGTTTGGGAGAGTTGGAAGTGTCCTAGTATGAAAACTCCTAAAGTCTCGAAGCCCAAAGAGCCGAAGTCAGCAGGAATGATGACATCACTAGGAGGTGATGTGGACCCTAGAATTTTTGAAGTGACGTGGCTTATGGATATTAGCTGGGATGACGTGGACACATGGGATGTGTGCCACGTGTCAGTAATTTTTGAGCATTTGGAGTATTGAAAAGTCAATTAGAATGTGACACATGTCACCCACCTGATTGGGACACGTGTCTACTTCTAGTATTTCACCACGTGGCAATAGACCGTGCAGTCTAGAGACTAGGCACTCCAGAGGGGAAAGATGTGTCAGGTTTTTCTGGGTTAAAAACTCCCGAAGGCCCGAAGGTAGGAGTACATATCAACCACTGATTCCAAAAGAAACACGTCAAAGGATCGTCGACTTCGGGTGAAAGCACTCCGAGAGAAAGTGAAGGAAGAAAGTTTGAAACTTCTGAAGCCCGAAGAGCCAAAGCAATTCACAACCACTGATCTATGGGAGGACACCCATCAGTATATCATGAACTCCTGGTAAAAGTGTTCCGAAAGGAGGCAAGCAAGAAAATTTGAGACTCCCTAAGCATAGAGTCTTGAAGTGAATATCGATCATTGATCGTGAAAGAGGACGAGGACCATTGATATGGTCCTATATGAAAGTTTCAAAGTCATGAAGCTCTAGAAAAGTGATTTTTAGCTAAGTGTAGAGTCATGGCCGAGGTCATATGCATATTGAGAGCTGAAGAAGGAGGGATAAGGGCCGAATTAGTTGTCTTTGAGACATAAAAGTGCTAAGGAATGATTCAGCAATGGTTTCTAGTTGTGGTCACCTGGGAAGTGGTTTGAAGGAAGAACCTGTGGAGGATGAAATTTTATGTCAGCCAAGGATAACATGACACTGTTATTTTCAAAGAATGGGGATATGGTCTCCATGAACAAAAAAAAGAAAGAGACATGTAGCATGGTTTGGCAATTTTGTTTATCATACTCTTAATTCTAACAAAATGGTTGCTTTCACATTTTGCAGAATTAAGGGGCTTAATCACATCAACTTGGGATGCATATTGAGGAAATGGAAGAAGGAGAGGGATCCTCTAGTCATGATAAGGAGGTTGAAGGCCAGAATACCATAACTGGTAATGCAAAGACAGAGTCCAATGGAAGCAAGGAAAAAGGAGAGCAAGAAACGTTAATAGAAATGGTAAGAAGCCTAAAGATGGAAGTGCAGAGATACAAAGAAGACAACGAGAGACTTATGAGAGAGAAAAGTCAAATAAATGCTCAAGTGTTGCAAACCTTAAATCAGCTGTAGAGACAAATGAATAAGGGATCAAACTCAAGACAAGAGGAAGAAGGCAGGTGCCATGAAATAAGGGATGATCATGGAAGAGCTAGTCATTCTAGAAGTTCTAGCAAAGCTCATGGACACCACTCACCTCCTTACTCAGAAAGAATTTTTTATGCATTGAAAGATACTAAGTAGTCCGAAGGTGTCTCCTGTTAAACAACAACGAAGGAAACAAGAGGTAGATAGTTTGCAAGGAGAGATAAGGAAGCTCAATCCACCTTCCTTCGATGGTGAAAGAGAAATGGAAGATGATGTTGAAGCATGGTTTCTTGGGCTCAGAAGATATTTTCAGTTTCATAACTATTCATCCAACTTAGAAGCCAGGATTGCCACCTACCATTTACATGGGAAAGATGCAATGTGGTAGGACCAATTGAAGCAAGTGGAACATCTTAATTAAAGTAGGATCACTTGGAATTAGTTCAAGAAGTACTTCCAGAAGGAGTACCTCTCAGAGCATTTCTATGACAAGAAAATGCAGGAATTCTTTAAACTCAGGCTGGGAAGCATG
The DNA here is from genome assembly GCA_009831015.1 of Picea engelmannii. Lineage (NCBI taxonomy): Eukaryota > Viridiplantae > Streptophyta > Pinopsida > Pinales > Pinaceae > Picea > Picea engelmannii. The sequence goes on along the minus strand of ML818406.1, from coordinate 59,450 downwards.
ACCATGGCAAAGTACAAGAAGACATTCTTGGGATTGTTAAAGTATTTCAGGTTCATTGGTGATGAGAAAGTGAAAATACAGAGATTTCTAAGTGGACTTCGAACCTTTTATAAGGAGAAGATCAAGTATGATGAACCTAAGACTCTTACTGAGGCCATCAGGAAAGATAAATACCTGTATGAGAAAGGCCAGGGAAGAGAATCTCTTCATAAATCTTGGAAGGACAAGAAAAATGTGAAGTTCGATCAGAGGAGGAAAGGATTCAAACCTCCCTTCAATAGGAATAAGCCTAATAGAAATCATTAAGATCAATATGCTAAGGGAGATTTCAAGAAGGAATATTCCTTGGGAAAAAGGGGAATACCACCAATCCAATGTTGGGGATGCAAGGAAGATAGACTATACAAGGATTTCCCACACAGAAAGGACAGAGTGAATACTGTGCACAACATCCAAGAGGCTACAATAGTCGAAGATATGGGAAGAATCTATGCAACTTTAGATGATCGAAAAGCAGAGTACCAGTCCAATATGATCGAGGTGGAAGGTAAGATCATAAACCAACATGTTTCTATTTTGATTGATTTAGGAGCAAGTCATTGCTACATTGATCCTAAGATATTGGATAGATTACATTTTGAGAAAAGTAAACTTGGAAAAACAAGTTTGGTTCAATTAGCCACTGGAACCAAAAGAAGAATCCATGATATGGTCAGAAGTTGTTCCATAAGTCTTAATGGCATGAATACTAGTACTGATATAAATATCATACCATTGGGGTCTTATGATATTCCGATTGGAATGGATTTGTTGGAAAAGCATCATGATATCCTAGATTTTCATAACAAGACATTTACATGTCTTGATGGAAATGGAAAACAGAGCACTATGAAAGGAGTTCCAAGACCCATCTCTATAAGGGAGATTTTAGCCTTACAGCTAAAAAGATGTTTTAGGAAAGGATGCCAATTGTATGTATCTCATGTGGAAGAGCCAGATAATATAAAGGGGAAAATACTTAAAGATTTCTCGGTACTACAGAAATTTGAAGATGTATTCCAAGAAATACCCAGATTTCCACCAAGGAGGGAGATAGATTTCTCAATTGATTTAGTGCCAAGAGCTGCCCCGGTGTCAAAAACACCTTACAGAATGAGAACACCAGAGTTGAAAGAATTAAAAATGTAGTGGGAGGAATTTTTGAAGAAAGGGTACATACGTCCAAGTGTTTCACCTTGGGGAGCACTAATACTTTTTGTCAAAAATAAAGATGGAACCTTGAGGCTGTGTATTGACTTCTGACAGCTAAACAAGCAAACTATAAAGAGCAAGTCTCCTTTATCCAAAATTGATGACCTCTTTGATCAGCTAAGAGGAGAAAAAATATTCTCAAAGATTGACCTGAGGGCGGGATACCATCAGGTAAGAATTAAGGAAGAAAACATTCATAATACAACCTTTAGGACCAGGTATGGGCATTATGAATTTGTAGTGGTGCCATTTGGACTGACCAATGCACCAATTGTCTTCATGTGCTTAATGAATGGCATATTCAGAAATCATTTGGACAAGTTTGTCATAGTATTCCTGGATGACATACTTATCTATTCTAAGTTTGAAGAGGAGCATGAACATCACTTAAGACTGGTATTGCAAGTATTGAGAGAACATCAGTTGTATGCCAAGTTGAGTAAGTGTTCTTTCTATCAAAAGAAGATCCATTGCCTGGGACACATTATTTCAGAGTAGGGAATAGCAGTAGATCCAGAGAAGATCGAAGCCATTATAGGATGGCCAACACCAAGAAATGTGTCAAACATTAGATCTTTTATGGGATTAGTTGTCTACTACAAAAGGTTCATAATGCACCTGTGTTAAAGATTGTTGACCCAAATGAAAGTTTTGTGATATGTACAAATGCATGTAAGGAAGGACTTGGGGGAGTCCTCAGGAAAAATGGACATGTCATTGGATATGAGTCCAGAAAGCTTAAGGAACATGAGAGGAACTATGCCACCCATGACTTGGAACTTGCTGCCATTGTTCATGCCTTGAGGATGTGGAGGCATTATCTCATGGGGAAGAAATTCAAATTAAGGACAGACCACATTGGCCTGAAGTATCTTTTTGAAAATCCAACCTTGAATGCCAGGAAAAAAAGATGTTTGGAACTTTTAAGTGAGTATGACTTCAATATCAAGCATATCAAGGGAAAGGAGAATAAATTTGTTGATGCACTTAGTAGAAGAGTGAATATCATGCATGCTACTACTGTCATTATGCATCAGTCAGACTTGAAGAAAAGAATTTTAGATGGTCTTATTACAGAACAACATTACCTACAGGTAAAGGAAAACTTATAGCAAGGAGATGTAAAACAAAAAATAAAGGAGTATGAGATAAAGGAAGACAGATTACTCATGCATAAAAATAGAATCTATGTTCCTAGTTCTGGATAACTGAGGAATTTGATACTGAAAGAAATGCATGATGTTCCTTATGCTAGACATCCCGGTTACCAGAAAACAATTACAACAGTAAGAAGCCAGTTCTTTTGGCCAAGAATGAAGAAGGATGTTGTTGATTGCATCACTCGATGTATGGAATATCAGAAGGTGAAGGTTGAGCATAGACACCCAATGGGTTTGCTGCAACCATTTCCAATCCCAGAGAAGAAATGGGAAGTGATCACCATGGATTTCATCACAGGATTACCCAGAATGAATAAGAAACATGATTCAATCATGGTGGTGGTTGAAAATTTAACAAAGGTTTCTCATTTTGTGCATGTGAAGACAACACATACAACGGATAATATTGAAGAAAGTTTCATGAAGGAAATTGCTAGGTTGCATGGGATACCTAGGATAGTTGTCTCGGACAGAGATACGAAGTTTACCTCCAATTTATGGAGGGGATTGTTTAAAGGATTTGGTACAAATATAAACTTTATCATAGCATATCATCCCCAGACAGATGGGTAAATAGAGAGAGTCAATCGAATAATTGAAGACATGCTGAGAATGTATGTGATGGATAAGCCATCTAAGTGGGAAGATTACTTACACTTGGTTGAGTTTGCATATAATAATGGGTATAAAGATTCATTGAGAATGAGCCCATTTGAAGCCTTGTATAGTAGGAAATGCACTACTCCAGTGAGATGGGATAACCCAACTGATAGAGTGGTACTTGGGCCGGAGTTGCTCAAGGAAATGGAAGACCAGGTGGTCAAGATTAAGTAGAATCTAAAGGCATCTTAGGATAGACAGAAAGTTTATGCAGACAAGAACAGGACAGCTATAGAATTTAAAGTAGGGGAGCATGTACTTTTGAAAGTGAAGCCCAAGAAAAGATCTTTAGAATTAGGTAGTTGTACAAAGTTGGCAACCAGATTTTGTGGTCCATTTGAAATATTGGACAGAATAGGGCCAGTTGCACACATGGTTTCATTTCTTACTTCCATGAATGTGCATAATGTATTTCATGTCTCTTTACTAAAGAAATATGTACATGATCCTAACCATGTTGTTGATTGGCGTCTGATTCAGGTAGAGACACAGGGAGATTTTTAGGTTCATCCAGTGCGGGTATTGGACATAAAAGTCAAAATTCTCTGGAATCGAGTTATAGAGCTGGTAAGAGTTTAGTGGACCTGATATAGTCCTAAATATTCTACTTGGGAGCATGAAGATTCCATGCGGGCAGAGTACCCGTAACTTTTTGAATAAATTTGAGATTTTGATCTCTATTTTGTATATGCATTGAGGACAGTGTTAAAATAAGGGGGAGGGGATGAAACACCCCAACTTTTGAGCCCCCATTTTTAAATAATGTATTGTTACAATGTTGAGAGGCCAGAGTTCCCAAATAATTATTAAAAGGCCAGTGTGGCAAATACATGTAATGTTTTATTATTATTAATAATAAACACATTTATGGTTGCTAGACGGACAAGGACTAGAGTTATAGGGGGCTATGATTCCATAAGAGAGGGGGTTTGAGGGGCTAAGTGTTTATTCCTATTGTTAATTACCCTTTTTTTCTAAGGGAGAGGATCAATTACATGAGCTTCTTGGGGAAGGCCAGGAGGTTCTTGATTTCCCCACGAAGTTACTTAAACCCACCTCTGGTCTGATGGGGGGGTTGGTCGTTGTTGATTGGCTCGTTCATTCCTTCACTTTTTCATTCACACCATTTATCCCTCACACATTTTCATGCACCCACTTACCCATTCATTGATCCATCCTCACCTGCATCTACGTCTTGGATCGGGAAGGGATCCGAACTGCTGAAGATTAGCCATGGCATACTTGTTTGTAGTGGTCGCTGGTGAGATCCAGTCGTGACCTGAAGCTGCATGTCTGAGATGCGTTAGCCTGTGTCTAGTGTTGCTTGCAGCTATGAGTCCTGATATTTCCAACATTGATATTCTGGGCCAGTTGCACTAGAGCCGGAATAAGGAGAAAGACTGCCTGAGGAACTGCATGGAAGAGAAGGGTGGAGGTTCATTCTCTTGGATGGTGCAAGTTGGGTAGAAGAGAGTTGGGTACTTGGATTGCTGTGAGAGATGGGAAGCCTATGAGATCTTTAGAGATGACTGGTTTGGGAAACCTGTGAGAGCTGTCTGGTTTGAGAAACCTATGAGATATGACAGGTTTGAGAACCCAAATACACTCTGGAATTGTCCTTGTGGATTCATAGCCCTGGCTTGGGGGTGACACTCTATTGATATTTGGAGTGGTGGTGTCTACGATTGGGTCAAACATCCTTGGTCTGCAACCAGTTGGTGTCATCTTTCATAAAGATAAGTGCTCTCTTTTATGATATCATTTACATGTATATGAATGTAATTTTTTTGTATATTTAATTATCTCTTCATTGAATCTTTAGATTATGCATGCTCATTGTATATTTTTGTGAATTTCATTAAAGTCTTTTCTTTTATGCATCCTTAAATTTTAAAAAGGTATCGCTAAGAGAAATATTTCCAAGGGCGGGCTTGAAGGTAGCATACCCCAACCTGTGGATGGTTGGGTATGTTACATTCACAAATCCATCGATTTTGTTTATATTCCTGAATATAAAGTCTCCTATTTTCCAAGGCAAGGGTATGAATTGATTTTTTCGTTTCTCATGGAAAACGTGCATCCAAAAATTATATTTCCTTGATACTTTCGTAATAAACATTTCATCAAATACATGGCATGGAAAAAAGGAGGGATTTTCCTTGGAACCGAAAATCTTGATAACATTGTGATTTTCCATCTACTCCAACAACCCCTTTTTATCCAAGAATTTATTCTCCTGGTCAGATATTCTGGGGGTGTCTTTGCCAAACAATAGCCCTTTAAAAAATGAAATGAAATCATTGTAAAATTCATAAAATTGTAAAGAGGTCTTGTGTTTCCACAATGATTCATACTAGAAGGTAACTCGATCAAGTTCACAGTTCACCCTCTTATAGATAGACAATTTTGGAATTTGACAACAATATGCTATCACAAAAACCAAATAAGAAGCCATAAAGAATTTATTTTGCTTTTTGTACTGTTACAATTGGGAGGAAATTTCTATGGAAATCAGTTTTCCCCAATCGAAAATATCCTGCTCCTTAACTGTAAAATCTAAAATATAAACAATAATTTGGGAAATGGTGGTGGTGCTTTCTTACCCTGTCATCTTGGTAAACAACCAAGCAATTTACCAAAAGGGGTTTTAAAATGAGTCAACCTGAATCCTCGTAATGTCTTATGGGATAGCCATGTGATTCTTCGAGAACATAAGAAATAGGTCTAGGTTGTTGTCATGCCTTTTCAGGAAATCCCTGTAATCCTCTCCTTTGAAGGTAAGTGTTAGCTCAGGGAGATTCAACATCTTACGAAAAAATTGTGGTGAAAGAGAGATGGGGGAATGGTCTTGAAGTTGAATAATTTGCTGACTCTATATGTATTTATCAACACACCATGAGACCAGTTCATTACAGTCAAAAACCTCAGGGACACACCCTACATGAGAAATTATGGATTTCCATATCACTCCTTTTTTAGAAGAAGGGGATGAACATTAAGATTATGCTCTAGACCACTGGAAGTTATAGTCTTCATGCCCAAAAATATTCAAAGTATCACCATAGAACTGTTGTCAAGCTACTACTTCCATAGGTTGACAAGACTGTTCCTTTAACCATATAATATTTGAAATGAGCGCTTGGGAGAGATAACAATAATATAATCTTCCACAAATCATTATTTAATGTGGTTTAATGAGAAATCTCCTCGATCCCTTTTCTTATTAATGACGATATTTACGGAACCTTCATGATGAGTTATTATCATTGAGACATACTAAATGCATATGGGAAAATCATGAAGGTGGCGGGGATGGACGAGAGTAATTAGGATTTGGGAACTTTTTTGAACCCACAAACCTATGGTTGTGAATGATAGAAAATAAGCTAAGTGTTGATAGAAATCGGTCGGACTTGGATACAAGAGAAATGAAATAATTAGGAGCTCAGTACCTATGACAAGTCTGACGGTCATAATGTAGATCACAGATGTTTGGGTGAAAATGGATATCGTGGAACTTGGAATATGAAATCTCGAACCTACGAACCCATGATTGCAAATAAAGTTAAGTACATAATAACATGATGATTGGTCAGACTCATGATATGGGAGTATGTATGGAGATGAAGATCCATGAGTCCACTAACCTGCGAACCTGCCATTTTTGAAAAATGACTAAGTATAGTAACTAGAAAGTGAAAAGATAAGGGAGAAAAGAAAAGGGGAGCGAGGGTATGTATAGAGGAGGGAAAAAAATGGGAAATGTTTTTTGGGAAAATATAAAAGGGGAGTGGGGGTAGGTGTAGAGGATGGAAAATAAATGGGAAAAAGAAGTTGGGAAAATAGAAAAGGGGAGGGAAATTTTGGAAGCGGGAATTGATCTCAACAATTGGCTCCAACTGTGGGATGATAACCCCCAGTGGGTTGTCAAGAATCCAAAATATTCATGACCAAGTTCTTTCATCCATTGGGCTATGGAGTCAAAGTTAAGAATATACAAACTGGAAAATAAATTTATGTACAAGGAGAATGAGAAAGTTCTAGGTGAAGAAACCTTTCAAATGTTTCTTGTTGATAGGAAACATTAATATTTTACCCTTCATGTATTTGAGCATATAGGAATTAAAACCCATGATATTTTCAACAATGTATGGTCCAATCCAGAGCGCTTCAAACTTTGTATGCATCGATGGTCTCTCCTTGGACTTGTTCTAGAGTAACACCAATTCTCTCTTCTGATTTTTTTTTACAATTGTGTTGTGATAAAAATATCTTTTGATACTTTGTTGTCTTTGATAAGTTCGATTTAGGTCCTTACTTCATTCCTCCTCTAGTTTCAACAACTGGTTGATTCTCCCTTGTATAGTTGAACTGTCTTTTGCATCTTCTGCATTAACCACGAAAGTCAAGGAATTGAGTTTGAGGCTAATTGGAATCTTCACTTATTTCCCATAAACCAATGTATACGAGGACATCCCACTGTTGTCCTTTGGAGTCGTTTTTCTTGCCCACAATGCATCAGTCAACATCAAATTCCAATTCCTTTGGTTCTTTTCAATAGTTTTCTTAAATATATGAATGAGTGTCTTATTTGTGGATTCTGTAAGACCATTCCCTTGTGGATAATAGTTTGATGATTAACCCATAATAATTCCATATTCTCCACGGAATTCTGTAAACTTTGAACCAATGAAAATATAACCATTATAAGTGATAAATTTATCTAGGACACTGAATCTTAACAAAATATTATCTTTGAGGAACTTAATTAACTCTTCAGAGTCGGCCCTTTTTAATGCCACTACCTTTGGCCACTTTGTAAAACATTATGTAGCGGTCAAAATATACATGTGTCCCTACTTGACTTTGGATTTATTGGCCCAACAAAATCAAGTCCCCATTGAGAGAACATTTTTTCTACAATCATGGGTTGTAACAACATCGTATATATCTTCATTTTCCCTGAAAATGTTGGCATGATACACACTTTCTTATTGTGGAATATGATTATCTGAAAATTGATGGCCAATAAAATCCAACTCTTATTATCTTGTAGGTGGTGGTGATAGGTGAAAAATTTCCACCACATATTCCTTCATGGAATATACTCATTAGTTCTTGGACATTGTTTTCATCAACACATATCAATAGTACACCATCATAGTTCCTTCTAAACAATATATCAATAATCAACACATTGATTTTCCTTCATATTCAATGACCTTCACTCTTGGGGTTCATGGTGATTGGAAACTTCCTGGACCTCAAGTAGAATACAATGTCTTTGTACCCTTCTAAATCAACCAATGGTTCTCCTACTATAATTGAAATCATTCCATCCACAGAATCACTGTAATGATATTGCATAAACCTTGTCCTTTGATATCCTTTAGAGGTTTAATTTCAATATCGTATTCTTGGATCTTTGCCATCCAGTTGGCACATTTTCCTTTTCTTAATTGTTGATTCAAAAGCATCTTCACTGGTGATGATAGAACATAAGCAATGAAATGGGAATTTAGTATGTATGTCCAAAAGTGTGTCGTTGCTTTCACAAGATCCAAGTCTTTCTTTTCCAGCTCTAAATATCTCAATTCATAATCATGAAGGGTTTTTCTCATGAAACTGATTGGGATTTCTTCACCCTTGGTATTCCTCTGAGTAAGAACAAATGCAACAATTGTTTCTGTAATGAATGAATAGATGATGAAATCCCTTTGAAAATATGGACTAATGAGGATTGGAGATGTGGTAATTTCTCTTTTGATATTATTGAAAGCTTCTTGAGTATCAGTTGTCCATTCAAATCTATGCTCCCTTTTCAACAATAAATTGGTTGGATTCATAATACTAGCATAGCTAGGAACAAATCTATGCACAAAATTGATCTTGCTGAAAAATGATTGAACTCCTTGCTTAGACGACAGGGGGTTGAGTTCATTTATTGATTTAACTCTTTCTAGATCTATATAAATCCCTTCCTTACACACAATATGACCCAATAGTTTTCCTTGACTTACAACTAATAAGCATTTCTTTCGGTTTAGAGAGACACCATATAATCTCCATCTGTCAAAAACTTTTCTCAAGTGATGGATATGATCACCCCTTTTTATTTAATGTACTACCAAGTCATCTCGGAATATTTTTTTATCATAATCTTTCAAATCATCATAGTTCCATGCGAAAACATCAAGACATTCTTTAAACGATGCCACATATTGATCAACTTCCTCAATGGTGAAATCAACTCCCAAGATGACATATTTTGGGGAACTGTCAATTCCAATATTGACCTTTCTTGTTTCTTGCACTTTTTGAAGTGAAACTTCTTCCAAGATATTCTTGGCATTAACATATTTCGTAAAAAGAGACTCATATTGAATGCAATATTTTAGGACTTCAGACATATGATTGTCTGCACCATCATCATCATGCAACATTTTTTTTTTCCATTTGTTCATCATTCTCAAACACTTGCAAATACTCCAAGTTATCAGGTACAGAGGTTCAAAATACTCTTTCTACTTGAAAATATGTTTTTCTTTGTACACCATCTGGGTTTGACAATGAGGCCGCTAGATCCAATGAATATTCCTTCTGATTCTTGTCCCTTGGAATGAAGGCAATGTTAAAAGATATGAAAGATTCCATCAATTAGTTAACTCTTTTGAAATATAATTTGAGTCTTTATTTCTTGATATTATACCTTCGGGTGACCTTATTAATCACCAATTCAGAGTCGTCAGTCACAATTAGATGTTATATCTTCATTTCTTGCGCAAGAAACATCCCTTGAATCAAAACTTCATATTCTACCTCATTGTTAGTATATGAAAATTCAAGTATGATAGCATGTGGATGCATAATATTTTATGGACTTATAAGAACAATTCCAACCCCAATCTTGGAGCTTGAACAAGCTCCATTGAATGACATCTTCCAATAACCTTCAAAATGATACTCTTGATCCTCCATGTCTGAACTTGCTCTAGGATTTCACTACGTTCCATGTCTAGGATAGCATAATTTCTGATATTTTCATCTATATAATCTTCCATCAACTCGTTATCCTTGTTTTTGAAAGAGAAGGGTTTCCTGGGTTCATGGGACACCTTAATCATGGCTCCTTCTTTGTCTGGCAGCATCATGCAAATTCCATCATTCATTATATATCCCCTGATCATGGATGAACAATCTCTTCCCAGCACAACTCCATATGTCGGAGGAACAGCTACCACAATAATATTGAAAACTGTAATAATATGGGGGTTCGTCGTGATCTAAGCATAAAAGTCCTTGATTTCTCCATAAGATGGAACTTTTCTAGAATCAATTGCATACACAGTTTTACCAGTCTCATAATATTTGGTACAACTCATGCCCAATGCCTCCATGACCTCCAGTGGCATGATATTATTGGTGGTGCTAGTGTCAATTAAACAATTGTGAAGTGCAAAATCATGACTTTCAATTGAAATGTAAAAGGGAGGAATTTTTCCTCTCAGCTTGGTAGTTGACAAGTTTTGGCTTTGTTTCGAACTAGTAACAACAACTTCTGATTTTTCATATGGATCATCCCACAATCTCAATATGTTTTCCCTTTGTTGTGGAATCTTCACCACTTTTGTAAAAGGAAGGGTTATCTTTAATTTACTTAAGTCCTCTACAAAATTATATGTCATCTGACTGGAGTTTGACATCAAGTGTTTCTTCTTATTTCCAATGTTATCCATAACTTTCTCATTTTCCCTTTTCTCATTTGTTTTTATTTATCTTTTTGGTTTTATTTTTTAGAGTCATTCTTATTCTTGGATCTATTTACAAATACTCTTGTCTCAGTGACATTTTCTTACAAGTTGGGGTTGTTGTTGCCTTCTTAAATTATATACATGGACGTCTCAAATCTGTCCATCTGTACAGTTTCATAACTTTCATCAGGTGAATAATAGTTCTCTTGCTCAATTATTTTCTCATCATATAGATCATCCAGAACAACTTCATTTGGAGTAGGTTTCCTGGGAACCCTTGGTCTTTGTGGATTATCCATGTTTTCAAACCTCGCTCTGTTTTGTTGGTGAGGGTTCCTTCTTTTATATGGGACCGAAATTCTCGGATTTGCCACATAATTGTCCCCTCTCCTTAGTCTGGTTATCTCATTTTTCATTTTCTTGATATTTCTATTCATTTCTTCAATTTTAATTATTTTCTTAGTTTCTTGTGCCGCCACAAGGTCTACCTTCACATATATTATGGTTCCCTTGAAAAATCCTCCTCCAATTGTCTGATTTTGAGTTGGTCGTGGCTTGAATTCTTCGTTCTTTCTTGAATTGGAGGCTCCTTGATTATCAATACTTAATCATCCCAACTGCCTTTGTACTTTTCCCAGTATAATGTCAAGGTTGACACCTGTTTCAATCATAAATTTTTTCATCTCAATGGATTTAGTCATTGCCTCCTCCAAGGTATCCATTTGGGATGTTCTGATAGCATATTTCACATTCAAGGGAATTAAATTCTTATAACAACAAAGTATGACTGGGTCATTTGGTATTTTATCTTCTGGAATCTTACTCAAGGTTTTATTGAACCTGAGATTAAAATATCGTATTGTTTCGTTATTCCTAAAACCAAGGATGATTTTAAGTATGGAAATTTGTTTTGAAATGTAGAAACCTTGGCGAACCTTACTAATCCTTCATATGCCAACTATAAATGTTTGGTGATATTTTTGTTAAAATATTCAAATTTATAAGGATTTTATATAGTTTTTATAAAATTTTGGCTATTTTTAAGGTCAAATAATTTTATCCTATAGAATTTGGGCGAAACATATTTAAAATAGCGAATCTCATTTTTGTAAAAACCATGGAAAATTAGCCCATGAGCGAAATTTATCCCCTAAAATCATCCATGCCTAAAACCAATCTAGGTGAAATCGGTGAGAAGGGTATGATAAGAAATTGGAGGGGTGAACATAGTCAAGAACATGGATTCGAGGTCATTAAATGAGAAAATTGTTCTACTAGGTAATGTCGCATACCATTCATACACTCTTCCTAATAAGGTTTGTAGAAATAATCTTACCATGATATCGTCATACTCTACATGGTGAAAATCACAAACATCAAAAAATAAGTGAAGGTGCCTCTTTGCATTGATTGCTCAGTCTCCATAAAATTCTTTTAAGGTACCCTTAGGGAGAACAGGGAGATCATTTTTCTCACCTAGAAGATTCAAAGGGGAATCTCTTATTCTTCTTCGATTTCCAAACCTTAGGTTTTCTTGATTTATTACAACATCTCTTCCACCTCCTTGTCTTTCCTCATGTAGTTCCTCTCGCGGCTGTTCATTTCTTTCTGCCATATTGAGAGAGATTCCAGGAATACAGTTCTCGCTTCTTAAAATACATAGTTTCTTACATTTACTTCTGGTAATGGGTCCTTTGTTTTCATCCAGTTTCAATCTTGACCTGGTCCTTGCACCACTCTAGCTAGAATCTGGTTTCTTCGATCTTGCTGCTCACATCTCCTCTTTGTCCAAAGGATATCTCTTTCTTTTTCTTGGACTAAGATTGTTGATTAAGGTTGGTTGTCATTGATGTCAACCCTTGAAGAAAGCCCCGTAGCACAAAGGTTTGGGTAATGGACCCAATATTGTTTGATGTAAATATGAATCATTATTTTTTTGTCATGGTTGATAAGAATTAAATATGGATGAACTCCAAATTGGTCCCCTTATGGTGAAATCCCTCACGAGAAGACACTTTGCGGAGTAAGAGAACCCATGATTGATTGTGTAATAATGAGATGAAGGACAGTGAATTTGTTAGGGAAAATATCCTAGATGGATATTTCTTGTCATTCCATTTCTGGTGGTATGTGGAACGTCACATAACTCCTCACGGTTAGAGAGTTATGGCCATGAGAAGTTGGAGACCTCAAGTTTGGGTAACGGACCCAAGTTTGTTTGATGGGTAATGGTATGAGTTATGATATATTTTCAGATAATACTATTATATATGGATAGTAAATGTCATGCCATTTCTGGTGGTATGTGGAACGTCACACAACTCCTCACGGTTTGAGAGTTATGGCCTTACGAAGTTGGAGGACCCTCATATGTCATCTAGAAGCCCCAAAAGGTCAAAGTAGTCAAAGTGGTTTAAGAGATTTTAAAAGGTAAATAATAAAGTGAAGTAATGAGTGTATTATAATTAAAAGTGAATACAAAATAAATTATTTCAATAATAAATTTAATGGAGAAATTAGAAGTGGGTTAACCCTAAAATAAGGAAAGTGGGGCTAAGTGACCTAGAAGATGTTTTTAAGGAACCTACTTGGAGAGTATAAATAAGAGGCTAGGCTCTCTCATTTTAATTACACTTGCACATATTGAATATATATAGGTGTATGAGGTAAAAAACTATATATAATCCAAATTTATGAGTGAAGGTGAAGAAAAGAAGGCCGAAATGCAAGGAAGGATAAATTCTTTTGATGGTGCTTTCTAATGTATGTTTTTTTCAGGTCATCTCACCATTTTTGCCATAATGTTTTTTATATAGTGAGTCAGAACTTGAAATTTATATTCCATTAAGGAAACATATCCAATTATCTGTGGTAAAAAATTCATCTTGTGGGCCGTTTTAGTTTTGGATTTACACTCCGTGGAAAATAGGGTTTGTGGCTAGTCCTGAAACTAGTCAAAAACATGTGTTTCGGGTAAAAACGTCATAACTTATTCATACCACATCAAAATTCAGTGAAACTAAATGTGTTGGTTAGATTAAAGTATTTAGTATGTTTTTTAACCATTTCCAATAGATTCAACAAATATTTTGTGCAGGGAATTCTCTACAAGGCCGCTCTCTAGAATAAGCCAGATTTCAGCAAGGTATGCCATTTTTTCTATAACTCCTTTTATGAGAGGTTCCAAGTAGTGAAACCTAGAAGAATTGCATAAAAAACACTACATACCATTGTGTATCATTTTCAGATATTTATTCATTACAGGTACAAAGTTATCATCATTTCAAGTTAGGGTTGTTGACTAATCCAAAAACTAGTCATGTGAGAAGTTTGATGAAGATGCTAGTCTCTTGTTGTCAAAGTTAAGGAAGGTTTGCAAGCATGTGATCATATAAGCCAGGTCTATTATAGAGATACAAATCATATTTGGATGATTATGAGGGCTTTTGGTTAAGGTACATGTATGGTATAGGTTGATTACAGGTTGAGTTACAGGTTGATGCATGGTTGATGCATGGTTCAGATTCCTTGGTACAGGCTTACAGTGGTATATCTCACAGTGATAGTTTGATAGTGGTTCCATCATTCTACTTCTAATTTAGAGTGGTAGGACAGGGCAAGGACAGGTGGTTGTAGCCACCTTTCGGTTATAGCCAAAGAACATAGGGGGTTGTAGCCTCCTTCTAGTTTTAGCCAGAGAATTGGGGAGTTGGAGCTTCCCTCATGTTGTAGCCTGAGAATCTATGGGGTTGGAGCCTCCTTCTAGTTGCAGCTGGAAAACAAAGGAATTTGGTGCTTCCAATGAATGTAATTCTTCAAGGCATATAAGAAAAAGAATTCCGTGGTTTTCTCCCGATTTGGGTTTCCACGTAAAACATTGGTGTACTATGTATGTGTGTGATTGTTTGTTTCTTACTGCTCATTATTGGATAATAATTCTACATTGATATAACATTTGAAGAAAAAGGATTATAATTACGTTATTACTGATTCACCCCCCCTCTCAGTAATCCAACAAAGATCTACCAGGACCTTTCTAATTCCTCACAAGTCTTGGTCATCATTATTACCATATTATATAGATGATGTAAGATCCTTCGCTGATTGTTCAATTCAATTTCTAAGTGGGGATGATCAGCCTGGGGAAAAGTCATATATTCTTAAAAAATAAGCTAGACAAAGTTCCAAATTTCAATTCATTCCCCAATATGGTCGCCAAAAATGTTGATGCTTGAATCTGTTAGGACTGAAACGACAACCTCATGAGGATATAAATCCTCCTGCATTTTTATAGAGGTGGTACTCCTTTTTACTTTAATATTTTATTGGGATTCTAGATATTCAAAATATGGGACTTTTTAGAGGTCCATCGTGGTAATCAAAGAAATGTAAATATTGAAAGAAAGATAAAAGGATTTTTTTTTCTTTTCTTTTTAAAGAAATTTCCTGAGAAAGGACCAGGAATCATGCACATTCACACATTTAAATCAAATAAGAAAAATTTCCTCACATCCATCGTCATTTAAAATAAATATTTCTGATCACATAAAAATAAAAAAGAAGATGATTTGCATGCATAAGAGAAATTTAACAAAGTGGACACATGGTTATCTCAAATAAAGATAATGATAGATCAATCTCAAATATTTTATGCTCAAAACTCAGAGTTACAAAGCATAGTCGAAACTGATCTCGAAATAACTCTCTTGAAATTTCTAAAAAATATATAGTTTGTTACATATTCTTTGAAATTTAAAATGCATTTGTCTTAAAGACTAGGACTGGGGCTCTCGCGGACCATAAAAAATATATATATATACAAGAATTAAGCTTGTAGAAGGAGGATGATGGGAGGTAAAAGAACAAAAATACCTAGAAAGAAGAAAAAAGAAATTATCAGACTTCGTTTAAACCGTTATATTCAAAGAAGAGTAACATGATGAATAAAGTGATAAAGAAAGAAAAATGTGACCAACATAAACTTACTATGAAGATCTCTCGTATCTTCACTTTCTTGCTGGTGTCCTTTTATTGTCTTCATTAATAGTTATGGAAACCATCTCAACCGTTTCTTTCCCCTCATTGGTAAATTTTCCGATAGCTTTCTTGAACCATTCTTCAATATAACTTTTGATTGGTGCCATGTTTATCTCATGCCATATTTTAATGTTGAACAAATCACCCTCCAAGTCTCTCAGATCAATTGAAATGACATGTAATTCTTCTTCAATGTCCCAATTCTTCACGGAGTAGTCCACTAGCCAATTTTCTATGTCATCCTCATCATATTCATGTATACCATAGAAAGTTTCAACTAACAACCCTTTAAAACTATCAACTTTTTCTTCAAATTGTTGCTTTGTTAGGAATATCGAGTTGAGAATTAGTTTGGGGTCTTGTAATTCGTTAGTACTCTCTGCTAAGTCTATCTCTATGAGCCTCTTGAATAGTTCTTCCCTCTTTGATATATCTTGGTTGCATGCTTGAACAATATTATTCAAGATTTTTATCTTTTCTTTCCATCATGCTTTCAACTATTTTATCCAACTTGGGGAGGGAAGATCCTCCTCTCTTCTCCTTACTTATGTCATGATGAAAACTTTATTTCCAAATGGTATTACAACATCAAGGTAAAAAAATTCTTCATTTTTTAGGTCGGCTTGCAAATACTTGTGGAAGGCATGCACCCTCAAGCCAAAATAAACAATGTTTTTCGAAATTTCCCATGCCTCTGTGATCATTGCCATTCTTTTCTTAATAGTTTTTTCCACATAGCTCCTGGTTGATGTAAGTAGGCTTGAAGATCCTTTCAATTTAGCAGTGGGTGTGGTGGGTCCGATTATTTTCAAAGGACTGCGAAGAAGTGGAAGAGGCATTAAGGCATCTTCCAGTATTTCAACTTCATGTTTTCCGCTTCTAGACCACCAAAGGAGTCACCCATAGCTTCCCTAGTTTCTCTGTGAATTTTAGAAATATGGGAAGGCTGCATATCTATTAGGTCAACCTCTGAATGAGATTTTTATTTCTTATTCTTCATATCACCTTTTTCAATAATCAATTTCTTGGATTCCCTGTCAAATACAGTGCTCTGAAAAGCAAATGACTCTTCTTCATTCAAGGTTTCATTCTCAATTATTTCCAATGATGAATTCTGATGGGTCATGTTCCTTGGTTGATCCATTGTGGGAAACATTTTCTCAATATTCTCCTTGATCTCCTCCTCTTCAAGGGATAAGATGTTGATGTCACTTTCTGTGCGGTGATCTTCTTCCTCTTACACAACATTCTTCCTCTTGTTTCTCAGAGGAAGCTAGTGCGAGCTCTCAGATTTTTCCAAAGGGGGATTATTTTCTCCTCCGCCACTGGAACTAGTGTTGGTAACTTTCTTGGTTGGGTGGGAAGCTGGAGAAATGCTCCAAGATGTGGAAGTTTTAGGAGTAACAACTCAGGACTGGGTGCTCTTCTCGGTGGGACCCTTTCCTTTATGCTTGTAAGACAAATTATTACTAAGTATTATTTCCAAGTCACCAACATTGTGAGCAAGAGCGCCTAAGTTATTATCTTCTTCGTCACTCAAAACAATATGAATAAATGAATTGTTGAATCCTACTGCTAGCACATGTTCCACAAAAATTCCATTAGGGTCAAACCCATGTATCTTTTCATCACATTTCAGATTCACATTGTGGAAGTGGTTCGCAAATTCATCGATTTTGTTTATATTCCTGAATATAAAGTCTCCTATTTTCCAAGTCAAGTGTATGGATTGCTTTTTCCATTTCTCATGGAAAAAGTGCATCCAAAAATTACACTGCCTTGATACTTCTATAATAAACATTTTATCATATACATGGCATGGAAGAAAGGAGGTATTTTCCTTGGAATAAAAAATACTAATAACATTGTGATTTTCTGTCTTCTCCAACGTCCCCTTTTTATCCAATAATTTATTTTCCTGGTCGAATATTCTGGGAGTATCTTTACCAAACAATGGTCCTTTAAAAACTGAAATGAAATCATTATAAACTTCATAAAAATGTAAAGAAGGATTTTGTCTCCACAATGATTGGTACTAGAAGGTAATTGGATCAAGTTCAAAGTTCACCCTCTTACAGATAGACAATTTTATAGATTCACATCAATATGCTATCACAAACACCAAATAAGAATCCATGAATAATTTCTTATCATTTTGTACTATGACAATTGGGAGGAGATTTCAATGGAAATTAGTTTTCCTAAGTAGAAAATAGCTTGCTCCTTAAATGTGAAATATAAAAATATAAAGAATCATTCGGGAAATGGTGGTGGTTCTTTCTTGGCCTGTCATCCTTGTAAACAACCAAGAAATTTCCTGAAAGGGGTTTTTAAACGAGTCGACCTGAATCCTGGTAATGTCTTCTTGGAAATCTGCATGATTCTCCAAGAACTCAAGCAAGAGATCCAGGCCATTGTCAGTCCTTTTTAGGAAATCCTTGCAATCCTCTCCTTTGAAGGTAAGTCTTGTCTCAGGGAGCTTCAACATCTTACAAAACACTTCTGGTTAAAGAGAGACGGGGGAATGGTCTTCAAGTTGAATATTCCACTAAATCGGTATGTATTTCTCAACACAACATGCAACTAGTTCCTTGAGTCGAAAACCTTAGGGACACACCCTGCATGAGAAATTGCAGATGTCCACACTTCTTTTTGAGTAGAGGGGATGAATAGTAAGAATATTCTTTGGACCACTGGAAGTTCTGGTCTTCATGCCCAAAGATATTCAAAGTATCACTACATAATTGTTGTCGATTTGTTTCTACCATAGGTATACTAGAGCATTCCTTTAACTAGATAATATTTGAAATGAGAAATTGAGATAGATAAAAATAATATAATCTTCGACAAATCATGCTTTAATGCGATTTAATGAGAAATATCCTTGAGCCCTTCGCTTATTAATGACAATCTTTATGAAACCTGCATGATGAGTTATTATCATTAAACCATACTAAATGCGTATTGAGAAAAGAACAAAGCTGGCGGGGACGAACAAGATAAATTAGGATTTGGGAACTATTTTGAAGCCACCAATCGAGGAACCCATGAAGCCGTGGTTGAGAATGATAGAAAATAAGCTAAATGTTGAGAGAAGTCAATCAGACTTGGATACAAGAGAAATTAAATACTTAGGATCTTGGTACCCATGACAAGTCTGAAGGTCATAACGTAGATCGTTGATCTTTGGGTGCTATATGGATATCATGGAACTTGGAATATGAAATCTTGAACTCGCGAACCCTCGATTGCAAAGGAGGTTAAGTACATAATAAAATAAAAGTCGGTCAGACTCATGATATGGGAGTATGGATGGATATGAAGATCCACGAGTCCGCCAACCTGTGAATTTGCCATTTTTGAAAAACGACTAAGTATAGTAATTGTAAAGGGAAAAGATAAGGGAGAAAAGAAAAGGGGAGTGAGGGTAGGTATAGAAGAGGGAAAAGAAATGGGAAAATGAAGTTGGGAAAATAGAAAAGGGGAGGGAAATTTCGGAAGCAGGAATTGATCTCAACAATCTTTCACGTATTTTAAGGATATTTTAATGGGTTATTTTCCATAGTTTGGCATTCAAGGATTCAATCACCTTTGAGTTGTATAGTTTAACATTTCTGAATAACAATTTGGTTTGAATATTTGAGGTAGTACCATCAATTTACTTGGATTAATTATCAATATATTTTGACAAGATTATGATTCACTCATTGTTGAAACATTCACATGTATCCATACATAGGATTTATATTATACAATACTGAAACATTGATGACATTTTATGCCAACTAGATTATTGATAAAATAATTTAATGTATTATTTTTATGTAGCATTTCATAGTCTTTGAACTTAATCCTCATACTTCATAGGGATGGTTACCCTCCCTAACCAATTTCAAATCCTTGGAGTGACATGTTGTTCCCTTAATGGCTCTGTATGATGTTGTTTTTGTTGAGCCCCCAATATTCCGAAAATGATCGGCCAACCCATGTTCCCTTGCATATTTTGGGGAGATTTTACATGGACCTAGTGAGTATCGATATCTGGTGTGTGTGTGTGTGTGCACGCACATGCGTGCGTGCATTAAATAATAAAATAATTAGAGTAACAACATAAAATATGACATATGTAGTTGAAATTCACTCTTCATATATGTAGATATAGTTAATAACATACATATGCCATATTTTAATAATAACTCATCAATTTAATTCCTTTTTCATATAATCTACTCATGAAATCCATGAGGGTTAATAATAATAATAATAATAATTCAAGTACAATATTGATTTCAAATATCACTTATTTTATTATACAATGTGATATATTATTATATATTATCACATGCATGGTATTGTCCCTTATAATTATGGATAAATTAACTAGACTTAAACACTTCAATCACATCTAATGAATGAATAACAAGCATCAAATTTGGCTCAATTATCATTTTAATCAAGATAAGTCTTTGGATCACAATGATTAAAGCTCTATTAATCATTCAATGGGGATGAATGAATAACAAGTATCAAATTTGGCTCAATTATCAATTTAATCATTATAAGTCTTTGGACCACAATGGTTAAGGCTCTATTAATCATTCAATGGTTCACAGTTTCCTTCTACAACAATACTACAATTTTTTGAATAGGTTACTAATAGTTCCTTTTAAATAAGATACAATATTTTCTTTCAATATATATAACTTCCTCAAATACCAATAGAAATAACTAAAAATGACTCTTTTTCACATCATTAGAATTCCCTCTGTCATGTTGATTGTGCAATACAAAAAGCACAATATTAAAAGTACATGTAATTTCTAATAAAATTCACTTAAAACATAAATAAATCATTTCTTTTGATAATAACATTCACTTAAAACATAAATCAATCATTACTTTTGAATTAACCAAAATCCTTCTAGGGAAAAAAAACCTGACATAACTTATACTGTCAGATCTACAACCTTATAATGAACAGTCCAAATTTACTATGAAATTAAAATATACATTTACAAGGCAATTTTTTCTTCGGGGGCCCGCTTACCCCCAGACCCCACAAGGGGGGTAAACCCCCCCCTTCCAACACTTCCCTACGTGGATGAGTGTACATTATTATGGGGTGTAAAGTATTCGTGGGGTATAAACACGGATGAAAACAAAGACCTCTTAATCAAGAAGATAATCAGGCTCCACAATCAACAATCTCCCACTTGGAGATCGATCTCCACAACTCCATCACTACTAATCTGTTGGACTATGATCCTTCTTAGACTTGACAAATTTCTCATATTCACATTCATGCTTGAAGAACAACTGAAACTAAGCAGGAACTCAGTTTCTCCCTGGTTACTCCTTTTGTTAACATGTCTGAAGGATTCTGGCTAGTGTGTATATTAACCAACTTCAAATGTCCATCTTCCAGGATAGATCATATGAAATAGTACCTGAGTTGTATATGCTTATTTTTTGAATGGAAGGATGATTTCTTTGGAATATGAATGGCACTCTCACTGTCACAATACAACCTTATATTCTCCTGCTTCTTTCCCAATTCCTCCATAAACCTCTATAACCAAATCATTTCTTTACTAGCCTCTGTAGCAGCAACATACTCTGCTTATGTTGTTGAAAGTGCAACAACCTTTTGCAGATTCGAAATCCAACTTATCGTTTTTCCACCTATAGTAAAAACATACCCTTCGGTGCTCCTCCTACTATATTTATCACCTATTGTTATGCCTCTTTCGTCACCTAAATGAGCAAAATCAAGACACTTACAAGCCTAGTTGGGTTAGTTGGGCAGGACAATAGTGAATGCAAGAGTTAGAAACATTAATCATGAGAAATAAACAAAAGACTGATCTAATAACAATAAAAGAAACTAAACTACAATGCATAAGGGGAATAGAACAAAAATAAAAAAACATTCATGCCACCATTGGATAAGTTGTATTAGTGGGAAAACACCAAAGAGAAAGGGAGACTTATGGATCCCCTCTTCCTCCAAGGGAGGGCTCTTGAACCCCCAATGATTGAGCTCTTCTTACAAGTAACAAACTAGAAGGAAATGGTGAAGAAATACCAAATCTCATTCACCCAAGAGGTGATGTGAATAGATTTAATGAAATGGTGCTTGTATACTCTTGATGAGGAAAGAGGATCCTCCAAGAGCATATAGGAAGCATAAAAATACAAATGAATTCCTTGAAAATATAGTGCAACCATGGCCTCTTTTTATAGAAAATCATTGAGGCATTATTCAACCAATATTTAGTGTGAACAAGGGGCTTTTTAGGGCACCCTTAGGTCTTTGACCAACCCCCCACTCAGATTTAGCTCAGATTCAGGTGTCAAATCAACTTGGGAGATGAACCAGAAGTGGGTGGAAAGACTACCAACATCATAAATGTGCCATTCTAAGTTGTGCATGGATTTTTGCATCCATAGTCATGCATCGGGTGCATATGTGCTTTTCCAACATTATTCGATTGTCGCACGTGCGTGCGTTGCCTTTGTATCCTTAGTGCATGCTCATTTTTTAACCAGTTGTATAGCTTTGTGCCCTTTGGAAATGCATTTTCTAGGCCATGGATGAACTAATGGGTGTTTGAAGATGTTGGACTCTTTTAACCATTTGCAGACAAAATTCCAGTGATAACAGATGCCTCGTGATGTGTGAGGTTAGGAGAATACGTATATCCGAAATACATCAATGTTTCTTCTACTGAGAGTACCTTTGTAAGAAAGAGAATTTTGATAAGTTTTAAGAGCGACCCATTGGAGGGAGAGGGGAACCTATAGGACCCTAACCTTTCGCAAGGTGTGAAAAATAAAACTGTGTACAAATGAAGTGGGCATGCCCCATGCTTGTGTCATGTAACTCAAAAATGTGGAATACAGTAACTGAAGTTTTGTGATGATGTAGATGACTGTAAAACCCTCAAGGGTGTGTTGATAATATCAGAGGACAATTTGGATGGTGAAAAAACTCTAAATAGAATCGATGACACCTGTAAGAAGTGTCAATGATATGTAGACATTGATAGCCTATCAAATTTAAGAGGTCTCTGGAAAATAAAAAACAACTGCAATAGTCACCAAGTAAGACCTACTTCAACATGAAAAAGTGTTGAAGTCAAATGTCATTGGGGTCAATGATAGTAGAGAGCAATGATGGCTCTTTCTATGCCATCCGAGACACCTCATTGTGAAATTAATGAGAGTGAAGATACTATCGACCTTATGGAAACTGTGTTGATGTCGACAGGAAAGGAGACATGACTCCAAGAAGCAAAGGGATTCATGAAATATATATTATATGGTCAGGGAATGAGGATATACATGGAAGAAGTCAAGATGCGGTGAGACTCAAGACTACCCTTGGTTGGAGATATTTGTGAAGAATAAGTGGCAGAAACGGTGGAACTAAATCTAGTGTCAGGGGGATGACTAGATTAGAGTTGAATTGTGCCAGAGGTGTGACAAAGTGGAAAAACTCAGAGATCAAGAGTAAATGGATGATGCAATACTCTTGTTTTATGGATGATGTCAATAGGAGGAGAAGGTAATGAATTCCCCAACCAAGGGTGACATAGGTTGATTTTTCCTAAAAGGAAGGTCGCCAAAGGTAATGACCAAAAAACTATGTAATGGATGGAAACAAAGGATTTGTACAATTACCAAATAAATAAAGAATAATTGGGGATGAGCGTACAAATACAAAAATGGGTGTCCCAGTGCAATAGGGCTTGGCTTGTGAGGGCACAAGTTGCATGAAAAATGGGGGAGGGTGGGGGCCCCATAGGTGGTATTTTGTATTAGGTCAAATGAATGGAGGACAATTTGCATATGGTCAAATTGATGGTGGATGCGATGGAGAGATAATTGATACTATGGAGGTGAAGTCAAAATGCAAATCGTGACGAGATTACGCGGGAGTCCATTATGGGGAAGTTAGCAAAATGAGAAGAAGGAGCCTGCGACTAATTCTCGGGAATGCAAATACTATGAGGACTCCCAGCATTAGGGGTTGAAAGTAGCATGAGTTTCAAAGTGTCAAGGGGTACTATAAATGGGACAAATCATGTGGGGAAGAGTGCTACCGAGTGACAATACTGAAATGCAGTGAAGGTGTGAGTACTGCAGAGTTGGATAAGGGGACCTTAGAGGCAAATATCGAAGGGTGTGACTGGAAGATGAACATGATATTTAGAGGGAATGATTACATTCTAGTAATGATCATATACCTGAAAGGGCCATGTGGATGTGGGGTGACCAAGTACCTGAACACATGAAAATCGAATACCCGACATGAACAATATCTGAAGATAAAGAGAATATAATGGTTATTTGATAATTTTGAACATAAGCATGCATACCTGGGCGTGATGTGAGAAAAATGCTCCCCAGGGGCCAGGGATGGATGGTGGCCCAGGGAGTGTGACTATGTAGGTGGCAGGATCCTAGTTCGGTAGTTGAAGACGGATCAGAAAATGGAAGTTTGGAGCTCCTGAAAATGATCCTGGAAGTTTTGGCAAAGGGACTATATATAAATTTAAGGCCCACATTTCCACCTCATTTGTACCTGCTGACAGAGCAATTGGACAAGAGATTTCAGGAGATCAAGCCAACTGATTCAGGATTAGTGAGTTTTAGGTTAGTGTTCGTATCCTCCTACACAGTAGCTAGGTTTTTTTTTTTGGTAGGGCTTGTACGAATGGATGTACAAGGGGGATTTGTGAGGGTGCCCCGCCCAGTGCGTGGGATATTGAGTGTTTCATGCAGATGAGTGCACAGTTGTAATTTGAAGAGCCATGAATGGGGCACCCAAATGAGGAAAACAACGCATGGGATGTGCGCCTACGCAAAGCACAACAACACATCCATGCGCGACTGTGTTTCTGACTGTTGCGCATGTGTGTGAAACTATGGAGAAAACATGTGTGCTAGGGTGTGCATTGGTTGATGTGACAGGGGTGCATGAGTGCACCCCTGTATGACCAATAGTCCTGCATGAGTGCATGACTATGGGGTGAACAGGCACGCATATGTGCGAACCTGTGGGGAAAAAATCCCTACCTTTGAGGCAAATATGAAGGGTGTAGAAACTAATATTTTTGGAGATCTTGGTGTTTTTATGAGTTGTGATGGCTGATCAAATATTGTATGTGTGGATGCAGGTTACCAGTTGATGATGTTGATCCACTAGAGAGAGAGGTATTGGGCATGCCTGAGAGAGGCGGTGAAAGATGAGGAGTCGGTTGTGTGGGGTGTTTCAGCAGCATGTGGGCTGCTGCAGTTTTTTGAGTGCTCACTAGTGAGGGCACATGAGTACTTGCTGCAGTTCCTGATTGCGATGTGGATTTCAGATTTGTAGTGTTTTATTTTTCGGGGTGAGCATCTCACATTCTCTGCGATGGAGGATGTGTACTTTTTGATTGGGCTCCCATTTCGGGGAACCCTTCTACCAGCGGAGCCTATGGTACCCGGAGATGGATAGTTGGTTGTCTTAGCCTAGGCCTATTGTCCAGGGGAGAACTTCATGTCAGGCTCCATGGTGAGTATTGGGGAAATGGATTCCCTTGTGCATCAATGTATTTCATCGATGATTGTGAGAGTGTATGGATCTCTCACTACTCAACAAATTAGTGGGGGTCTGCTGAGCATCATGCAAAGGGCACTGGCGAGTGAGAATTTTTGTTGGGGGTTGATGATACATGCTAAGATGGTGGAGTATATCAACAGGTGTCGAGCTGCTGACTCAGGGGAGTTTTCCTTTGGGTCCATCTTGGTATCATGGTTCTTGGAGAGGGTGCCCATGTTGCACTTGAGAGTTTTATTAGATGCCCTCGGTATGCGAGAGTCACAACTGAGGCGGTGGGAGACGATTCTAGTTCTCCATGGTGGGGGGGAGGGTGGCCATTATTTCACGGCTGAGGATGCACAGGTGTGGCATCAAATTCCATAGATCATACTTCTATATCCATATTTTGGGGTGGACTTCCGGGATGATCCGGATATGGTGCTACCCCCTAGAGAGGTGTTCAACTACAGAGGTATGATGTTATATTTGATGTTTTGATCATTAGATAGTATAGAATGTTCATTATGTATAGATGGATTCTGATTCTATCATTTGTTTTTCATGTGTGCAGATGTGGGACCTCACGGGTGTGAGGTTGAGTTCGTTAGAGCACCGACTTGTCAGGGTCCTGTGACACCACTGCGGGGAGAATTGTCGACAGGGGAGAGATGACGATGGGAGGATGCTAGGGCAATGCTTGTTGATGATGAGAGAGCAGCCAGGAGACATCGTTATGATGATCCCAGTGCAGAGCCATCACATCCTCCTCTGGTGAGGGTCGGGGGAGAGTTTGAGGATTTTTCCCGCTAATTGGAGGCGGTACTACAGGGACTGCCCGAGGGGATGTGGGTGTGTATTCAGGATGAGGGGATCCTAGAGCAGTGTATTGGGATTCCATCAGAGTCGCAAACTTTGTTCTATAGATCAGCTGTAGCAGGAGTGACGATGACTGGGCAGTTTCCCCCAGGGCCTAAGGGACCTATAGAGGGAGGATCGAGTGGTGGTGCTCTAGAGGCGCCATGAGTGCCTCTAGACATGGAGTTTTGTATTGATAGAGGCTTGTGAGCCTATTTTGTATATGGTTCTATGACTCTGGTTTTGTACTTCTAGGAGTGAGATGGTCACTTACCTACGGATGTTGTACTTAATGTACTATTTTTTGTAAACATTGATGGAACATTGACCGATATATATATATATATATATATATATATATACATTTTTGGATCTCTGTGATGTTTGTATGTGATGATGTTTTTTGTTTTTGATGTCTAATTTATATGTTGTGACACACTTGTGATTGTTGTATGTATGTGTGATGGGATATTAATTTGATAAATGACAATCTAACACTAGTTTAGCCATATTATCTACTATTTGATTAAATTGTCTTGGAATATGTGTAAATGTGATTGAATCAAAATGTCGAGATAAAAGTCTAACTTGTAGGTATTTGTGAAAGAAGCAAGGATCGCGGACATGGTACACATTATTGAGCTAGAGGACAACAAGTTGGGAATATAATAAGATGCTAAGGTGACGAACATGGTGGATATTGGCTTCTGCAAGGAGGCCAATGACGACTGTGTATTCGGATTGGTTGTTGGTTGTTGAGCCCAGGCATATGCCGCTGGAGTGAAGTAGTTCATGTGAGGGGGTATAGAGGGCCCAAGCAGCTGAAGCGAGATTCTGTGTCCAATGGTTAGCTCTATTGGCATAACCGATGTGGTATGCCGATGGAGGAGGCATATGTCAATAACACAAATGATATATTAGACATGAGGTATGGACGAAAAAGAAGGTTAAAAAATCTACAAAAAGTGTACCAAAAAGAAAAATCCTAGTGTAGAATGGCTACGCTTAGGCGTAAAATTTATTTAAGTACAACCCATTGATGAGTTCTTTGAGAGGGTGGCCTCTGGGAGAGGACAGAATGTATGCACCTTTAGTGAGGAAATGTTGGATGATGTAAGGTCCATGCCATAATGAATCAAATTTTCCATGGTTGAGGGTATCATGAGCGATATCGTAAGCAAGGATGAGGTCGCCTTTGTTGAATGAGTGAAGGTTGACATGGAAATCGAAGGTGGCCTTCGACCATTTTTTGGCTGCCTCATTGTTCTGTAATGAAGACCAATGTTCTTCATCCAATGACTCTAAGTTTAGCAAATGCTGCTCCATTGGAGAAGTGTCAGGTAATAGCTCAATAGCGGTGCGTAAGGTAGGAATTTCGCACTCAATGGGGAGAGTGGCCTCGACCCCATGGAAAAGATGAAATGGGGTGAAACCAGTGGTAGTTTTAACTGCGTGCGATAATCCCATAGCACAGAAAACAACATATGGTGCCATTTGGTCTTATGTTTGTTAATTGTGCACTGCAACATGGTTTTGAGGACCTTGTGGACTACCTCTACCTATCCGTTGGACTCGGGGTAGTATGGGGAGGTGAAATCGTGGGAGAATCCTAACCTGAAGGAAAGTTCAACGAAAATTTCATTCTCGAAGTGTTTCCCATGATCGGAGACTAACTGGAGTGGGACTCCAAAGCGAGAGATGACGTCGTTAAAGAAACAAAGTGCTATAGTGTCAGCGGTGTTATTGAAGGTAGGCATGGCTTCGACCCATTTAGTGAAGTAATTGACTGCAGCGATGATATATTTGTGTCCATTGCTAGATGGAGGGTTGCAAGTCATGAAGTCTATGCCCCATTTGAAAAAAGGTTCGACATTAATGACTGGGTGGAGAAGAGCAGGTGTTTCTCTCATTTTGTTGGAATATGGCTGACATTTGTCACATCACTTCATAGCATGGATGCAGTCATAAAACAATGTGGGACAAAAATAGCCTGCTCTAATGATTTTCTAGGTGGTGGACATCCCGAAGAGGTGGCCACTGTAAGCGTCATTGTGGTAGTCACTCAAGACTTTATCGGTGTCAACCCATCGATGATATAAGATATCACTGATAAGGAGGTGGTGGGGGGCCTGGTGTTGAATACATCGATGATTGTCTCAGGAAAGGTGATTGCCAAAATTCTGTGTTTGGAGGTAGACGAGGATATTGTTGTACCAGGGATCATCTGAGGGGATGTAAAAGAGATGTTCGTCGGGAAAGTCTGTATTGACGGGATAACTGGTAGTATTGGAAGGAAATGTCGTAATGATTTCGTCAAGGATGAGGGATTTTGTGCTCTTCGGTGTTGAAAATTTGAGGTCGTATTCCTGAAGGATGACGATCCATTGGGCAAATTTTCCATTGATTTATTGGCGATTAAGGAAGTATTGCATTTGGTTGGAATCTGCTACCACTTTGGTAGTTTGAAGTAGAATGTAATGGCGTAGCTTCTGGACTACAAGGAAAAATGAAAGGGCCAATTTCTCTTCATGATTGAATTTCAAGGGTGGTCCTGGAAGATTTTTACTAATGTAGTAAATGACATGCTCACGGTCATCATCCCCTAATTGGACTATAACTCCTACTACTGAGATGGCTAAGGATGATAAGTATAGGATATAGTCACAATCATAGTCAAGTGGACTAATTAACGGGGCGTTGGAGTGTGCCACTTTAAGGTCATCAAAACTAGATTAGGCATGTTCATCCCATTAGAATGGCATGTCATGGCATAGCAAGCGAAGGAAGCCATGTGTGCAAGTGGAATAATCTGGGACAAAGTGTCGTAGAAATTTATCTTTGCCTTATAAGCTCTACAGTTGGCGTAAATTCCATGGTGGGGGAATTTTTGTGATGGCTTGGACCTTGAGGGGGTCCATAGTGATTCCATGTTGGGAAACAATGAACCCAAGGAGGTGGTCGATGGTGATGGATAATACACACTTGAGGGGGTTCAAGTGGATATTGTATTGACGACACCTTTGGAAGACGATCCGTAAATACTCGATATGTTGAGTGTGTTTCTTGGATCGGGCAGTGAGGTCATCCAAGTATGTGAGGATGATATGAACCAGATCGTGAAAAATGTATGTCATGGCCTATTGAAAAGTGGCACCAGGGTTCTTGAGGCCAAAGGGCATGACACGATAGGTGAAAGTACCCTGAGGGGTAGTGAATGTGGTTTTCTATTCATCAGCTGTGTGGATCTGAATTTGGTCGTAGCCTGAGAAAATGTCCATGAAGGACAAAGCCTCGTGACCATCGCATTCATCGATAATCTAGTCGATAAAGGGTGTTGGAAATTTGTCTTTGGGACAGGTGTGATTGAGATTGTGAAAGTCCATACAGATGTGGATAGTGCCCTATTTTTTGTTAACAAGGACTAGGTTGGAGACCCATGACGTATATGCGATGGGGTATATGAACCCAACAACGCATAATTTTTCAATCTCAACTTTGATGGCCACCACTTTGTATGGGTGTAATGGACATTTCTTTTGTCATATAGGGGTAATATTAGGCCATGTGTCTATATGATGTTCGACAATAGAGGGATCAAGACCAGGCATTTCTCTGTATGACCAGGAAAAAAAGTCTCAGTATTCCTGGAAGAGAGATTTGGAATCTAAGAAATATTCAGGAGGGCATGCGGCGTCGATGGTGATTTCCTCTATAGCTCCAAGTTTGATGGAAATATCGATTTTGAAGGTGGGGGAAATGTTGGCCATCTTTCCTTCTTCAAAAGAATCAGGGGAAAGTATAGGGTTATTGAACCAGTCTGTATGCCCTGATGGGATAAAATCTTTGGATTTGATTGAGTATATGGTGTTTTGGTTAGGAGGCGCAAAGGCATCCTGTGAGAGAAAGAGCACTCGGTGATGGAGTGGATCCCATGGGCAATCGGGGGTAGTTAATTCCTCGAGGATGTCTTCATCATAGTGGAACTGTCGAGAATATAGGGGATCTAGGGGAGTAACATTGGTTACTGTCACCGTGTGGTTTTCTTTTGGTGGTGATGAGGGAGAGGGGGTGTTGCAAGTAGGTTGCGATGGTTTTCTCGACATAAACCAAATATCGAGATATTGTGGGTTGAAAATGGAAGTCATGCGTAAGATTTCCATGGCGAAATGAATGGGAGAATTGGGGGGATTTGGGGGAAACTCATCCTCTAGGATATCTATTAACCATGGAGGAGTGGGAAGCCCCTTGGGCTCAGGGGATAAGTTATAAACAATATGTGGAGAGGGAGTAGGGGGAACTACTGGCGTCATTGGCAGTGAGGTGATGGGAGGTGTTTGAATAAGAGCCATTTGACAACGCATGTATTCAATAATCGTGGGACACTAGTAGGTGAAATGTGCTAGTGAGTCACAGAGAGAGAAAGGGCATCTCATTTGTTTTTTGACTGAGGTCGTGACATAGTGGATGTCAGTGAATTTTTTTGGAGATGATGTCGATGGGAGGGGTTCTTTCTAGAAACTCTAATGTATGAATGTTAGTGTCTGTCAAAAGTGAGGTAGCGTCGAGAAATGGTGGGTGTAATGGCCATACTCTGAATAAATGGCACAGGTGAATTTGGTTCGCAAACCTTTTCTACATGTAGTAGGGGATGCAATGGTGGTACTACTAGGTGAACTAGAGGAAGCAACCAGTGGCATCATTTCCCTAGGCAGTTGAAATAAATTGCGTATCTTGGGGAGGGAAGACCATTTATTAGTGGGGTGTCCATATTTCTCGCATAGTGTGCAAGGAGGATGAACTCATGGGGGAAGTGGAGCGGTGGGATCTTTCTTCTTCCTTCTGCCCCCAACTATAGTATTGGTGTTAGCGAGTGGGAGTGAGGGTGGTGCGGTTGGAGTAAGTATTGGAATCTGCATCGGGATTCCTTGTGTTTGGGGAGGGAGGGATGGTTGAGGGATCATTGCAAGTGGATGTAGATACCATACTGGAATTTCTAGCACCATATTGGGGAGGGTAAGCATTATGGCTACTTGGAAATATTGTATGCCCGGTGGGGGGTAAAAGAAGGGGATTTGGGTAATGGCTTGGGGGACTGTCTCCCAAACTAGGATGTGGCCCTGGGGGAGGGTAAAGTCAGGAACAGGTGGGACTGAAGAGTTCTCAAGGGATTCCTAAGGAAGGAGCTCTGCAATGAGTGGGATGTCATATAGTAAGGAAGCCTCTGTGGGAAGAAGGGCATCTCCAGTTTCAATTCCATTGGATGAGACGACACATAACTGTGCTGAGGGATGAGTGAGCGGTGGTGCTCCATGGTATGTCCCTAGCAAGGATGGGTCTTTGAAAATTCTGGGACCCATCTCAATGAGTGGCTAGGCATCGGGATTAGTGTGGATCAAAGGTAAGATGTTATCAATGTTAGAGGAAGGGTTGGGATTGTAATGTGACGCTTGGTCAATAGTGATCATTTTCCTGTTGTGGGGGAACATCATTGTGTGAAACATGGAAGAGGCCACAAACTTAATCACATACATGTAGCTACGCCAAAACAAAATGTTGTAATCGAGCGGAGCATCAATAACTTCAATGTAAATGACGATAGTCTTTCCCCCGAGTTCAATGAGGATATTTTGAAAGATCCCTTCTGGAGAGGATGGTCATCCATCATAAGATATCAGGTTAATGAAGGAGGGTATGATCTCGGGGGAGCCAAGTTTCTTCCATATAGTTTTGGACATGATGCACATGGATGCACCTTCATCAATGATGCAACAATGAACTATGATGTTCCACATTTTAACTGGTATTTGGAAAGCTACCAGAGCAGAGAGCCAGGGTTCCCCATTATCAAGGTCAAAGGTTATGAGTCGAGTGTCAGTAGGGTCGACTACCCCTAGGGAGGAAAGTAATCATTTATGTTGATTAGGATAGGTTTGAAGGACTTCTAAAACTTACATGGCAGTAGGAGATTGTGCCAAGTCATCCACTAGACTGTAATTGTGGGCCGCCCTAGCCCGAGGGTTGTTGACATTCTGTCGTAATGGGATGCGAGGAATATGAGGGGTGGTTCAGTGTTAGGGCGAGGAATCATCAAAGGTGGCCGAGTTTTGGTTGGATTTGTTTCCGAGGTAGTGAGAGAGGAGTCATCGGGTGCACTTTATTGACGACTGCACGTTTGTAGAATAACTTCTTCCTCGCTAGTGAGGAGGATAGTGTGATCTGTAGAAGTACCCCGGTTGGGATATTGTCCAATCTGTGGTACAGTAGGATGCATCTCTTGTTGGGTATTCATCACCCCTTGGTGTGGGATGGGGTTTTGCATCATGACTAGAGGGGTTTGTTGCACATATTGTTGTGGGGCCTGCTAAGGGGCAGGTGGTGATGTGGGATGTGGTCCATTTCCAGATTCTTTCATCCATTTAAAGTCAATGATTTGAGGGCAATGCTGAGTATAATGACCATCCTCACTGCAGAGGGAAAAAGGGAAGTTAGTATGAATATTGTTGTTAATATTCCCTTGGAATTTGTTATTATTTCCCCCTTGGGGGTTCTGGTTCCCCTGATTTTGGTTTCCCTCGGTAGGTTGGTTATGTTGGGTGTGATTCCCTCTTGGTCCTGAATTATTGTTGTTTTGGTTTTTTCCTTTATTTTTGGCATTATTCGACTGATGGGTCGGATTTTCCGTATTCATTTGTTTGAAATTGTGGACATTTTGAATGGGAGAGGGTTGAACAAAGTTAACCCCAACATGTGGTTAGGCTTGTGGAGAAGCAATGGGCTGGGGAGGATGAGGAAATGGGAATTACTTATTATGTTGTGGAAATGATCCGTAACGTACATAGGAAGGTGTGGCGCTTTCACTAGTGCTTAGGGTGTAAGCAAAGGTGGAGGTGTTTCCAGAACTAGGTTGAACAAACGAGCACATCATGGGTGTCGGTGGGGTTCCACTCATGGGTGGAGGGGGGGCAACAGGGTATGGTTGTTGATAAGGGGGAGGAGGATAATAAGGGTTTCTTCCATATACTGACGGATATTGAGGTGTTCCATACATAGGTGGTTGTTGGAGGTGTCAATTGTGGTGTGTAGTGGTACCGATCAGTCCATATGCGGAGTGAGACATCCCAAGTTTTTCCTGGATGAATGGCACGGGTCTCGGGATGTCAAGTAGTACCGTATATAAGTACCCTAACTTTTAATAAATGAGTTTGAACTATTGAGCCTTGCTGATGGCTTCTTCTTCAGACTGGGGGAAGGTGGCGGCCACATCTTTGGCAAGGAGGGAAACAAGTGATTTGAGAAACCAATTGAGGCATTGTTTCTTGGTGGCTTCTGCTTTGCATAGACTATGTATCTGACGCCATTCATGAATGTGGTCAGTGATGTGTTTAGTATAAGTTTGTTTAAACTTTGAGAGAAGTTCGAGACCATTGTCATGATGGATTGGTAGTTGAAAGAAAGTAAAAAATGCTTTGGCCAAAGATTCAAAGGTCACATGGGACCCAGATTGTTCCTCTACATACCACTTGGTTGATGGGCCAATGAGTGTGCATTGAAATAATCTCAATCAAACAGAGTCGTCCATGATGTCATTTGAAGAGCACCATAAGTGGAAGGTCATGATATGGTTTGTTGGGTCGTCTCCCACTTTTCCTTCAAACTTGGGAATGTCTGAATGTAGTTTGGTAGGCATTGTAGGCCATGTGGGGTCGTGCAATATAGGATCATTGGTGAGCTTAGTTATATTTGGCATGTTGAGGGAAGCCAAGTATGGCATTTTCAATGGTGGGGGAGGATTAATTCCTGTCATGGTAGGAATTTTTTGTGTACCTGACCCTTGAGGAGGGTTAGTTCCGGCCATGGTGTGAGTGGTTTGGGTACCTGACCCTTGAGGGGGGTTAGGTGGGGTTGTACTTCCCCCTTGGGAAGAAGTTTCCCCCTGCTTCTGTGTAAAGGAGAGTGAGTGGATGGTTGACCTTGGGAAGTGGACCCAAGTAAAGTGTAACCAAGCAAAGCGGATCCCAAGACAGTAGCACTCATAGGGGTGTGAGAAGGTGGAGCCGATGAGTTGGCAAAACTAGGAACTCCCCCTAGAATAGGAGGGAGATTTAGCAAGCGTCTAAAATGATGGGGATGTTGTGGGTCCCCTATGATGTTCGACTAGAAAAGTGGATGTGTGCAAAATGATGAAGAGAGAAATAAATGAACAAGAGTCTTTGCTATAGTTTTTTGAACCTATCACAATATATCTCACAATCGTATGTAATCACAAGAGCATCATATATAAATCAATATTGAAGCATACATGTGGATAGGTATATTTTTTCTGCGTGGGAGAAGAAATAAAACAAATGCTCGTGTCCTAAAAGATGTAACATCCTTCCTCTCAAATAGCACTGGACCTTCCAAAAGCACTCAATAGTGGGGTTTGAAGCCACCGGAAGAGGAACTAGTGAAGGATGAAACAATCCGTTATAATGAGGGGTAGAGGGTGCATATCCCAAAAGAGCTGGAAATATTTCCCAATAGCCACACAAAATCCGATCAAGGTGCAATTCCAGCCCACAATTTCCACCTGGGTAGATGTCCTAAAATTTGGTCACTAGGTACCCTGGTCAAAGTGAGACATTTATATTTTCGGCCTAAGAAATGGGTCACAGGTTGGATCCTGTCCAAGAGGTGGGTGCCTCAAGGGGGGCCACATAGAACAACCAGACCTCAGCCTTCAAACCTTCATGGGTATCTCCCTGCCTTATGGTGTAGGAACACTTGACTTGGAGGATTTAAAGTTACCTATTTGACAACTTCTACTGTTTGAAGATGTAAGAACTTGATAGCAGGGAGTTATTTGGATACCTATCCCCGAGATCCTACCTAGACTAAAAAATTTCTTTTGGCACCTCCTGTGGAGGAAAACTTAGTGAGTTTTTAGAAAAAATTTAGATGTGGTTGTTTGAGAGATTGGAGGTGTGAACCAATCTCATTGAAATTAAATGGGAGTAGATAGTTTCATCAAAAAAATGGGTGGGGCATTTTGGAATCCCTTTGGAGCAAACTTACTTCAACCTCAACGTTTGGAGATGAAAACTATGTGAGTGAATAGTGACTTTGTGTGTGAACAAGTGAAAGTGTGCCAAATTTTTAATAAGTTAGGTGTCACCTTGCTGCATGTGGACTTCGTGTGGTCCTTACAAGTCTTGATTACCTAATTTACTAAATGCCATTGGTACAACCTTGTGGAATTTTAAAGTCCCTAAAGAACTAGCATGTGGACATGTGGGTCCTTACCAATCCTTTAACTCCCTAGTGTGATTTAATCTAAGAAAGATTCAACAACTATCCTAGATTCTGGACATCTGGGCATGTATGGGCCCATTACAAAACCTTTAAACTTCCCTAGTGATTTAATATAATAAAGTAATTTCAAAACTATCCTATCTTTGTAGCATGTGGGCATGTATGGGCCCTTACAATTTTAATATGTTTTTAAAAAGAAACTAAGAGGAGTCCTGAGGGGGATGTTGTCCTCTCCTAAAGATTTTGTCTTTTAAGGGAGATGAAATTTCCCCTCAATATTTTTTCTGATTCTCAAGATTGCTCTATGGCGCGAGAGAAGAGCATAGTCAAAGATTGACGTTCAATTTCTGGTCCTAATGCAAGTAGTTATATTTGTGATTTTTGAATGATTCCAACTTAATTTTTACAATCAAAGCAAGCCATCCATGTGGAAAAATGAGAGCAAGAAGAGGGAAAAATATGGATTTTAACTGCCTAAGTGCCTATGTTTTGACCAACCCTTTATATGGAGAGGGAATCTATGTGTGGTGCATATTACAATCTGCATAGAAACAAACTTAAGAAGGCTACAGGCCTAAAACAGATCACAAAAACCCTTACAATGTGTGATTTTTTTAACAGATGTGTGGGTCGCAGAGTAGATAGAGGCACATTGGGTGCCAATGCGCAAATTAAAAATGAATTTTGGGCACAGTGCACAGAATGTGCTGAGGAATACAATGGGTTTGGCGCACGTGCTCGGAAGATGCACCTGTGGGTCAAAAAACCCATGCACTTTCTGTTACACGGTCGGGAAGAAAATTTTAGATGAAATTCTCTTAGCTCAACTTTGAATTTGGCTTTTTGCAGGAAGGCATGGGCCGGATATGGTTCCTGCAAGTTAAATAAACCGAAAAGAAATGCTCAAACAACCCAAACAGGGAGTAAATTGATACCTATCCCCAGTTGAGTTGCCAATATATTACATCTCTTTCGTCACCCAAATGAGAAAAATCAAGATGCTTACAATCCCAGTTGGGTTAGCTGGGTAGGACAATAGTGAATGCAAGAGTTAGAAACATCAAGCCTGAGAAATAAACAAAATACTAAGATAATAACAATAAAATAAAATAAACTAGAGTGCATAAGGGATATAAAACAAAAATAAACAACATTCATGCCACCTATGGATAAGTTGTATTAGTGGGAAAACACCAAAGAGAAAGGGAGACTTATGGGTCCCCTCTTCCTCTAAGGGAGGGCTCTTGAACCCCCAATGATTGAGCTCTTCTTACAAGTAACAAACTAGAAGGAAATGGTGAAGAAATCCCAAAGCTCATTCACTCAAGAGGTGATGTGAATAGATTTAATGAAATGGTGCTTGTATACTCTTGATGAGGAAAGAGGATCCTCCAAGAGAATATAGGCAGCATAACAATACAAATGAATTACCTGAAAATATAGTGCACCCATGGCCTCTTTTTATAGAAAATCTTTGAGGCATTATTCAACCAGTCTTTAGTGTGAACAAGCGGCTCTTTAGGGCACCCTTAGGTCTTTTACCAACCCCCCACTCATATTTGGCTCAGATTTGGGTGTCAAATTGACTTGGGAGATGAACCAGAAGTGGGTGGAAGGCCAACCAACATCATAAATGCATCGTTCTGAGGTGTGCACATATTTTTTCATCCGCAGTCATGCATCAGACACATATGCACTTTTCCATCATTATTCGATTGTCGCACATGTGCATGTTACCTTTGTATCCTTAGCGCATGCTGATTTTTTAACTAGTTGTATAGTTTTGTGCCCTTTGGAAATGCATTTTCTGGGCCATGGATGAACTAATGGGTGTTTGAAGATGTTGTATTCATGTAGCCATTTGCGGATGAAATTCCAGTGATAACACTTGCCATATTTGAATCAACATATCCTTGTAGAATAGTGTCTTAACCTCCAAAACATAATTCATGAGTAGAAGTACCTCTCAAATACCTAAGAATCCACTTTACTACCTCCCAATGTTCTTTACCTAGATTGTTCATATACCTTCTCACAACTCCCACTACATGTGAAATATTTGGTCTTGTGCAAACCATCACATACATCAAGCTGCCAACTGTTGATGAATAAGGGACCCTGGACATGTATTCTATCTCCTCCTGTGTCTTGGGACACATTTCCTTAGTTAATTTGAAATGGTTGGTCAAAGGTGTACTAACTGGTTTTACATTCTACATTCTAAACCTCTCCAACACCTTCTCTATGTACTCACCCTGAGATAATGTCAATTTGCAATTTTTCCATCTCTTGTTATTCTCATACCAAGGATTTTATTTTCAGCACCCAAATCCTACATTGCAAATGAATTATATAATTTCTTATTGAGCACATTTATATCCTGCATATTAGACCCTAAAACAAGCATGCCATCTACATATAATAGCAAGACAATATAGCTTCCATTTTCTAGCCTTTTAAAATAAACATAGTGATCAAAATGACATCTACTATAACCTTGTTCTGTCATAAACCTGTCAAACTTCAAATACCACTACCTTGGAGATTTATTTAGGCCATACAAACTCTTCTTCAACCTTCATACCAAATTATCCTTCCCTTTTACCTCATACCACTGTGGCTGCTACATATAAATCTCTTCCTCCAAAACCCCATGGAGAAATGTTCTTTTTACATCTAACTATTCAAGATGAAAATATTCTACTACCACAAGACTTAAAATAGTCCTAATTGAAGTCATTTTAACAACAAGAGAAAATATTTCATCAAAATCTATACCTTTCTTTTGTGCAAACCCCTTTACAA
>ML818406.1:10382-20954 GCA_009831015.1 Picea engelmannii | reverse complement strand
TCAGTATTACCAGTACATAAATACAATGTACCTACCTTCTCTCCTTTTTCTATCACTAATGATCCTTTGGTGACCTTCGACACCTTATATATAAATATGGATATACAACCTTCACTTGCCAACTTCCCTGTTGAAATAAGATTTTTCCTTAGATATGGAACATGTCTTACCTCTTTCAACAACCATTGGTTTCCATTCCTTTGCTTTATTTTTACCTTTTCCATTCCAACAATTTTTCATGGTGTATCATCACCCAAATGAACTTGTCCAAAATCATCTTGAACATAATCTAGAAAATGTTTCCTATGGGGTGTGGCATGAAATGAGGACCCTAAATCTACTACTCAATACTCAAAAACATTATCTACAGAAAGAATCAAATCATCTTGTAACACATCACTTGTTACATTTGCTTCCTGATTTTTCTCCTGTTGTCCATCTCCTTGTTTCTTTGGAGCTCTGCAATCTTTCTTTGGATGTCCTTTCTTTCCACAATTATAGCACTATATCTTTCCAATTATGTATTTGGATCTTCCCTTCCTATAATTCTCATGGTTCCTTGAGCCCTTTCCTCTATCCTTTTGTCTTCCCTTGTTCTCCACGTTTAACGCATTACCTGATGTCTCACATGTGCTTTTCTGTCACATTTCCTCACTAAGGATAACACCAACAACATCATCAAATTTTAAAGTGTTTGAACTAGAGACAGAGTTACTTACAACCACTACCAAGACATTCCAACTTTCTAGAAATGAGCACAATATTATAAGAGCCATGACCTCATCATCAAAGTCCACTTTTGTAGAACTTAGCTGATTAGTAACCATATTAAATTGATTTAAATGATCTGCAATAGACCCACGTTATGAACATCTTCATATTAAATAATATATTCATTAGAAATACCTTATTGGATGCCGAGGGTTTTTCATAAAGTTTAGCCAATGCGTCCATCAACTCCTTCATTGTCTTCTCTTTCGAAATATTGAAATCCATCGACGCTTCCAGGCTTAGTTGTATCATTCCTAGTACCTTTCTATCAACAACCTCCCATTCTTCATCCTTCATGGTCGTCAACTTCTTTTCTCTTCATGCCAATGGTAGGAATAGATCCTTCTGATATAAATAATCTTCCATCTGCATCTTCCATAATTGGTAGTTTTGGCCGTTAAATTTCTCAACCCTAAAATTTTCATATTCCGCCATTGCTCCCACTCGAACCAGGAACCCTCTTTTCCTATGATTTTCCTTTCGCTCTGATACCAGTTGTTAGAAAAACAGGATCACGGAGAAATAAAATAAAACAAATACATAAATAAAACACATAAGATACAAAATACAATAAAGACACAGATATACGTGGTTCACTGAATGTGGGCTACGTCCAACAGAGAAATTTCTAGGTCCTTCCTTTAGTATTATCCAACAAATGAAGGGATACAACCTACAACACACCCGCTATAACTTCCTCTTGTTTCTCTCAAAGTATCCTCACTCATAATACAATATTTGCAATCATACATAGCTGAAATAAATTTTCCTCCTAAAAGAGGGTTGCCTTCTAGGGGAAAAAACCCTAACATAACTTCTATCGTCAAATATGAGACCTTATAATGAATGGTCCATATTTACTATGAAATTACAATATACCTTTACAAGGAATTTTTTCCTTCAGGGACTTCACCCCTGGGGACCCACTTGACCCCAGATCCCGTAGGGGGTGTAAACCCCCTTGCACTTCACCATGTCGATGAGTGTACATTATTATTGGGTGTAACGTCTTCATGGGGTATAAATATGACTAAAAACAAATACCTATGAATCAAGAAGATAATCAGGCTCCATAGTCAACACTATATACCATACCCATTCAAATTTCCTTCTTCTCCCTTTCTTCTTTGACTCTCACTCTTCCCCAAAAATAATTTGTTGACTCTCACTCTACCCCCATTCTTTCTTGTACTCATCCCATTTTCTCAATAACTCTATTAGATGATTTAACACACCAACCCTATTACATGAATTCAATGTTTTAGTGACTAATATGTCAAAGGGAGGACTATATGGTAATGACACATTAACTTAGGAAAATGACATGGGTTTCCCTTGGATCCCATTTTATGTCCCTCTCCTTAGGAATCATAGCCCCCCATCATTTCACATAGTTTGTCTCTCAACCATATTGTTGTAGGGGATAGTCTTCTCCACTGACTAGACCCACCATTCGACTGTAGCAGTCAGTTACGAAGTTAGTCAAACAGACAGTTAGAGTCTATCGATCGAATAGTTAAGGAATGTAATTGACTGGTAATTGTATATCACACACATATATACACTATCATATAATGGAAATATGGAGGTTGTTTTGGACATATATATAATAAAAGTTATTGATGGATTTCCTCCACTAGCGTATGCTCTTCTATATGTCTATGTGTTCCTATATATAATGTTGTAGTCTATAATTCTCTTTGTAAGGACTTGCTGGAAACATTCTCATACTTTCTCCTAGACTACACCATTGGTTATGTTTCCGGTAGTTCTAAACTTGGGCATACACAACAAAAACACACATAGATGCTAACTTTGGAAGACATTTGTGAATGGTGGGAGCATAAGATTATCAATTACATCAAGAATTATGTAAGAAGAAATAGACTGATGCTTGTTAAAGAATGGGCTCAATTCTTATCAGAAACTCATGAATGGTTTTTGGAATCCATTCCCAAAGAATTATTCACATATCTCAATTAACCTAATGCGTAGACCCACTTCCAATGAGCAGATGATGCACAAGATTATAAATGGTGTAAGAACAAAATTAAATTTGTGGGTCGAGAGATTGTGGAAGATTACATCTAAGATAAAGAAGTTGAATATATAGATTGATCACAAACCATCAAGAACAAATTCTATACAAAATTGTATGATATATTCCTTTGCACCATCCCTTCCCTACTGCACAAATTCCTCTTAGAAAAAGGATTCGATAGCATTGTCAAGTACCAAACCCCCTTGAAATATGCTTCTCCAAACTCCAACTAGAAGAAGAGACAAGAAGATTGGGAAGAGTTATTGGAAGAAAACTACAAATATACTAGAGACTATTGTGATTACTTTTTAAAGAAATGAGCATACAAAAAATGACAATGGAAACCATCGACCATGAGTAAGTTGGGTTGGCATTAGGGGGGATGGATGATCCCTAGGATGAGATAATTCGAAGTTGAAGTTAAATACAAAGTTGAACCAAAGTAGAACCACACCCAAGTTGAAAATTCCATAATTTGAGAGAAATATAACTAATTCTAACGAGAAATATGAGAATTGAATGTAGATCCATAAGTCTTCAACAGATATTCAAAAAATAGAATGAGATAAAAGGAAAAATAAATGAGAAGATTTGAAAAATAAGAGGGATCTATGAAAATCTCATAGAAAACCTACCTAGGTACGATAGATCATTGGAGTATCCCTTGAGAATGCCCTGATAGGTCCTGGGAGGAGTGGAAGGATGAAATCGAGTGTGGTGGCTAATGGTTCCCAACAAGAGAATGACCAAGTCAATATGGATATGGATGATTTAGGACTCGAAAATATACTTTCTCCTATAAGAAGTCCTATCCCATGTATTGCATACTTTATTTGACAAACACTTCACATAGATACACATTCATAGCGGGTGTGGTGTCGAACTGATAACACTGGTAAAATAAGAGACACAGTGCTAATTGAAGCATAATAAAATATTGAAAAATGACCAGAATATATACTTCTTCAAGTAAGAGATCTGAAGTATTTTTCCTCCCTGCCAAATATACTTTTAGAAGATTCCAAGTCAACATATAGTGAAAACGAACTGTCACAACCCCATAGAGGGATATTAGTCAAATATTTAGATAAATATTGTGAGATAGATGCTCAAATCCCAAGAAAAGTAAGCACACAGTTACAAATTGAATTAGTTGAGTCGAAAATCTAGAACTCGACTCAAGAAAGTAATCTGACATCCCAATCAACCTCAACACAAACTCTTATAATATTTCCATTTTCGAGGAAACTCCAGAAATAAAATATGGGTCTGGGTCTAAATCATATCTTGATTTATGAAGGCAACGAAGACCCTAAGAGACATCGGTTCGTCTACAAGAAATTTTAGGATGTAGTTGACATAACTGACAAATACTAACAAATGGAATAGTTTGTTCTGCCCTTCAAGCCCGAGCTCTTACTTGGTTTATGAATTATACATACAATCAACAATTCTCGAAGGAAGATATAAGGAAAAAAATTCCTTAAGTTCTTCAAAACTGAAGACAACGGTTACTTGGCAGCATAAAAACTAAAATAAATCAAGAAAAATACAAGAGAAATAGTCTGAGAATATGATAAGAGGTTTAAATATTTATTAAGTAAAATCCCTTATGCAACCGATGAAAACATTGCTACTATGATCTTAATTCCCCTCCAAATGTACGATCTTTAGTCATGTGAATAAATACGGAAAAAAATCACATTGAATTGAAAAGGATGATGAAGGAACCCTATATTCAACAATTGTTGATAAAATAATCCAAGACAAGCTCACAAATCTACAACAATCAATCAAAAATATTTCGATTGCATGCAACAATCTCTGGTGTATCATTTTTGCAAGTGAACTTCACACAAAATATTACTACAAGTTCAATGATGTAATGGACCTAGCAATCAGACCCATATAGATTGAAACATACCATGATATTTATGAAGCCTCGATAAATCACACCACAAGAGACTACATGTATAATATAAGGAATCCACGCCCCAAGTGGCACCATATATGTGAAGAAAATAATAATTCCACCCAAGAATGTCAGCTGAGTAGAAATAATAGAACAAAAATTCACTGCGTATATCTTACACATGTGGCCAACCAACATGTCGACCAAGCAAATGAAAATGGATACAAAGGACAAGGTCAAGGGGGTTATCAAGGTCGAGGTAGAGGATGAGGAAACTTTGGTATAGGGTGTGGAAGAGGAAACTACTATTGCTTTAATTGTTTTAAATACAATCATATCAACCTGGAATTCCCAATCAAGTTATAAGAAATATCCAATTGTACTAGAAAAAGTTATAAGAAAAAGAAATGTAAATATCTTGCACATATTACCAAATACAAGAGATCTTGAATTCAAAGAACCTTCATGAAGTAACACGTTCAAGAGTTGGTGAATATATGTATCTATACCTATCAAGTTGACAAAGGAGAGATCAACATATATACCCTGACCCATATCAACAAGACAAAATTATGGGGGAAGCAATTAAATTCTTCAAAAATATTGACCAAGATAAAATAAACAAGTGAGGATATACAAACATTTACAATACATCATTAGATGAATTTCTACATCTATTAAAAGAAAAGTAGTCGGTCAGATGTTTGATCGACCCACTGAGTATTCTAAGAGAATATAAAGAATACCAAATATCAGTTAAAAGTCTACACCAACTATCCCAAGAAAGGAATACAACCAAATTTGACCCACATGTCGACCTCGAAATCAAAAGACATGTGATCAAGGAATTCATAGTCGATTTTGGATCTCAAGTAAACATACTCCCAACGTAAACATGAATTCAACTTGGAAAACTACTGCTACAACAAACCATGAGTTTCCTAAAGCTAGAAAATCATAGGTTCATTTCAACAATTGGTACCCTTAAAAGCGTAATAAAATCTATAATGGGAATACTGACAAGACTCAATTTCGATGTAATCAATTTGGTCGAACGAATTCTTGCCTACCACACATTAGTTGACAGACCTTGGGGAAGAAACATGTGATCTAGAATATCCCTTGAAAGAGATAGGATCAAATTGAAAGGGAGCATAAGAAAATTTATAGTCCCATTGGATCCAAAGGAAGGAAAACCTTGGGTCAAGATATGGGATGAAGATCAGGAATATCGACAACTATATCAAGTAATAAATGATAAAAGAGACAATGTTGAGCCAAACAGTGAAGTAGAAATCCTATTTGGATATCCCTCATTAGTAGGAAACAATTTTGATATATAATTTTACAAATAGAAAATGGAGAATTATAAAACCCAAGAAAAAGAATGTTTGTCGATAGAATCCATACCAATAACAAGATCCAAATCATGCTTC
Source organism: Picea engelmannii (assembly GCA_009831015.1). Lineage (NCBI taxonomy): Eukaryota > Viridiplantae > Streptophyta > Pinopsida > Pinales > Pinaceae > Picea > Picea engelmannii. The sequence goes on along the minus strand of ML818406.1, from coordinate 14,794 downwards.
TCAATGAAATTTGTACCTATTGTGGAAGAAACAAAGTTCAAACAAATGCCAACACTGACTCCAACTCATACAAACTCAAGGAAACCCTTGTGGTTTAGTGAAAGGAACTCTCCATTGGTGTATGTCAATGTAGTGTCCAAGTTTGTCAAATAAGATGGGAGAATTCAAAGTCTATTCGAGTCTTTTAGAGGCTAAGCCACCCGATGGTGGGAAATGTATGCACTTGTACTACCAACATGGAAAAATACTACTTTATATTTTGTCGAAATATTTGGGAGGAAACAATTATTGAAAAACCTAGACATCTCGAATTTCAAACCTAGGTTCGTCCCAGTGGATCAATGTGAGAAGGAATGGAAAAAAGTAGGATACCAAGATGAACGAGTATGTCCACACACATTTCCAGATACATTATATGACATACAACATAAATGGTATAAGATCGAAGAAGCATTTGGACATACATTTGAATTGAACGTAATTAAAAGTAACTTTCTTAAAGACTTTGAACTCAGATTAGACGAGGCACTTATGCAAGAAAAACAAAAGAAATTAAAATATTTTTATAAAAAACAAGTCCTAAGTAGATGAAGGAAACAGGAAAATCCAAAGTTGATAATGGCTAATCCTCAACTTGTAATTTGGTATCAATTCATAACATAAATATTTTCATAGCTCATCGAATAAATATCAAAAAAATAAGTTTTGTAGGGAAAATCTTTCGTTGGAAGAAAAATCACCCAAGTGTACAAAATCATGTCAAAACAATTCACTTTGTGACCAAGGAAGAGAAAGAGGAGAAAGAATATACACACAATCCTGACTTCCCACAAAATTATTAGAAAGACATCGAAGAAGAGTGTCAGTTAAACAAATCAAAAGCACCAGAATGGATGGATGCAAAAATAAAGAACAAAGAATTCGACATTTCAATAGACAACAACCCAAAAATGGATAGAATAGGTGACTACTAGACTGAAAAGCAAACCTTAGAAATAGTTGACCTATTAAAGAATACTAGGATGTTTTTTCCAGGTATTATAAAGACCTGAAAGACTTAGTACAAGATATGGGTGACATGAAAATTGAACTAATACCCAGAGCCAAGCCTGTCAAAAAACGACCATACAAATTAACACATAAATACAAGCCTATTGTCCAAAAGGAAATTGAGGAAATGATAGCTGCTAATATCATATATCCAATTGATAATTTGGAATGGGAAAGTCCCATGGTCATGCAACCATAGAAGCATTATCCGAAGAATCTAAGAATATGCATCAACTTCCAGGGATTAAAAAAAATCACAGTAACAAATCCATTTCCAACACCATATGCTGATGATATCATCAACAAAGTCACATGCACAAATGTTATTCCTTTACCGAAAAATTCTCCTGATACAATCAAGTACGAATAGAAAAAGAAGATCAAGAAAAACCATATTTGTTGATTAAGGTTGGTTGTCATTGATGTCAACCCTTGAAGAAAGCCCCATAGCACAAAGGTTTGGGTAATGGATCCAATATTGTTTGATGTAAATATGACTCATTATTGTTTTTTCATTGTTGATAAGAAGTAAATATGGATGAACTCCAAAGTGGTCCCCTTATCGTGAAAGCCCTCATAGGAAGATGTTTTTTGGAGTAAGAGAACCCATGCTTAATTATGGAGTAATGAGATGAAGGACAGTGAATTTTTTAGGGAAACTATCCTAGATGGATAGTGTTTGTCATGCCATTTATGGTGGTATGTATAACATCACATAACTCTTCACAGTTAGAGAGTTATAACCATGTGAAGTTGGAGAACCCAGGTTTGGGTAATGGACCCAAGTTTGTTTGATGGATAATGGTATGATTTTTGCTATATTTGAAGGTAATAATATTCTAGATGGATATCACATGTCATTCCATTTCTGGTGGTATGTGGAATGTCACATAAATCCTCACGGTTTGAGAGCTATGGCCTTACGAAGTTGGAGGACCCTCATATGTCATCTAGAAGCCCCAAAAGGTCAAAGTAGTCAAAGTGGTTTCAGAGATCTTAAAAGGTAAATAATAAAGTGAAGTGATGAGTGTGTTATAATTCAAAGTGAATACAATATAAATTATTTCAATAATAAATTTAATGGAGAAATTAGAAGTGGGTTAACCCTAAAATAAGGAAAGTGGTCCAAGTGACCTAGAAGATGTTTTTAAGGAAGCTAGTTGGAGAGTACAAATAAGAAAAGGCTCTCTAATTTTAATAACACTTGAGAATATTGAATATCTATAGGTTTCTGAGGTAACCAAGGATATATAAGCCGAATTTCTGAGGGAAGGTGAAGAAAAGAAGGCTGAAATGCAAGGGAGGATAAATTCTTTTGATGGTGCTTTCTAAGGTATGTGATTTACAGTTCATCTCACCATTTTCTCTATAAAAATTTTATATAATGATTCAGAATGTGAAATTGATATTCCATTGAGAAAACATACCCAAGTATCTGTGGTAAAAAAATCATCTTGTGGGTCGTTGTATTTTGGGAGTTACACTCCATGGAAAATAGGGTTTGTGGCTAGTCCTAAAACTAGTCAAAAATAGGTGTTTCGGGTAAAAACGTCATAACTTCTTCATAATAGATCTAAATTTAGTGAGACAAAATGTGTTGGTTAGGGTACAATCTGTAGTATTTTTTGTAATAGTTTCTGATCAATTCAAAGAATATTTCATGTGGCGAATTCTCTACAAGGTCGCTCTCTAGAATAAGCTAGAATTCAACAAGGTATGCCATTTTTTCTATAACTCCTTTTCTGAGAGGTTGAAAGTAGTGACACCTGGATGAATTGCATAAAATACACTGAATAAAATTTTGTATCAGTTTCAGATATTTATACATTACAGGTTCAAAGTTATGATTACTTCAAGTTAGGGTTGTTGACTCATCCAAAACTAGGCATGTGAAACTAAAGAAAAGTTTGATGAAAATGCTAGTCTTTTGTTGTTAAAGTTAAGGAAGGTTTGCAGGAATGTGATCATATACACCAATTATATTACATAGCCACAAATCATATTTGGATGATAAAATTGATGAAGGCTTTTGGTTGAGGTACATGTTGAGTACATGGTTGAGATACGTAGTTGATGAGTTGACACATACATGAGGTGTATAGATGATGATGTTGGTACATATTGATGAGTCATAGATGATGATTATTTGACACATTATTGGTACATACTTGGTACATGGTTGGATGGACTTTTTTATGGTACAAGTTGATGACAGGTTGTTTGGTACAGTTTGGTGCATGGTTGATGCACTTGTTTATGATACAGGTTGATTACGCATTGAGGTACATGTTGATGCATGGTTCAGATTTATTGGTACAGGTTTACAATGGTATATGTCACAGTGATAGTGTGACAGTGGTTCCGTCATTCTACTTCTACTTCATGGTGGCAGGATGGGGCAAGGACAGGTGGTTGTAGCCGGAGAACATAGGAGGTTGTATCCTCCTTCTGGTTGTAGCCAGAGAATTAGGGAGTTGGAGCTTCCCTCAGGCTGTAGCCTAAGAAACTAGGGGGTTGGAGCCTCCTTCCAGTTGCAGCTAGAAAACAAAGGAATTTGGTGCTTCAAATGAATGTAATTCTTCAAGACATATAAGAAAAAACATTATGTGGTTTTCTCCCGATTTGGGTTTCCATGTAAAACAATGGTGTACTGTGTATGTGTGTGATTGTTTATTTCTTACTACTCGTTATTGGATAATAATTCTACATTGATATAACATTTGAAGAAAAATGATTATAATTACACTATTATTGATTCACCCCCCCTCTCAGTAATCCAACAATTGGTATCAATGCAGGTTCCTTCAAAAATCAGTTTAACCACTGAAAGGTAGATCATGGAGAGTACCAACTCGTATAAAAATGGAATACCACAGTTTGATGGACATAAGTATTCTTTTTGTAGCATAAGGATGAAGAAATATATACAGGCACAGGGATTTCAAGTTTGGCAATCAATTGTAGATGGATACACAACACCAGCAGTTCCACCAACAAATGAAAAAGCAGTGAAACTCGGTGAGAATAATTCCAAATCCAAAAATGCACTTTTGAATGGTATCAGTGATACGATATTCACCAAAGTTGCAGATTGTAAATATGCTAAAGAGATTTGGGACAATCTTCGAAATATTTATGAAGGAGATTCAAAAGTTAAAGCAGCAAAGCTTCAAACTTACAGAGGTCAATTTAAACAACTAAAAATGAAGGAAGATGAAGCTATCACAACCTACTTCTTACGAGTCGATGAAACAGTGAATGCAATCATAGGATTGGGAGAAGAAATTGAAGAATTTGTAATTGTTCAAAAGGTACTAAGATCTCTTCCTATGAGATTCAACCCTAAGATATCAGCACTAGAA